>JAYEVE010000162.1:0-130437 GCA_036346375.1 Guadua angustifolia
GGCCACTTAGTTGCACTATCAAACATGCTTTAAAATTTGTCAAACTTGGCAAGAATGTTGCTCAAGTGTAATGACCCCCATTTTCACATAAATGCAAAAATGGAAATCTCATGTGCATACAGTGCTAGTCCCATGATCAGTAGCTAGCACGCACATTTACAACAAATGATATCACATCCATACTCTTTATTACAATTAATAATGATAGTTTATACAATAGAATCTTACAATTTGGTATAATGCAGCGAAAAGAGTCAATAGTCTTGTAGTGTGCCCATCCAATCCCTCAGGCAACTGACAAGGCATAATCCCTAGAAAAACTCGTTATCATTCCCGAATCCTGCGTTGAATAATTTCATCGAGCTGTTCTGAATCTTCACCTAAAATATTAGTTAAGCAAGGGTGAGTACTTTTGTACTCAGCAAGACTTTTGCAAATCCTACAATATATGCAGGCCATATCAAAGAAAAGGCTTGTATGGTTAATTTGCATAAAGCTAGTTTGCAAAAGAATTTACTGAAGTGTAGAACATAAATGGAGTTTAAATAAAAGCAGTTTAATACATAAGTATGAAACAGTAATTGCACAAACCTCAGTTCCTTTGATCATCTTCATGAATCAATAACAGGCATCACATATCAATCCGAAATAATTCCTTTCCAACAAGGATATCCAATCCAAATCATGATGCTTGACAGTATATATCAGAATCCACATTTTATAAAAGAAAACGCTAACTATGTGATGACTTTACCAAGTACCCATAACTGCGGGTGCGGCTAATCGATTAGTTTTACACTCTGCAGAGGTGTACAGCTTTACCCACAAGACATGACTGACTCTTTGTGCAGATCATTAGCACACTTCCTTTGGTGTGCCGCAGAGGGTCATGACATAACCGTTACATTCCTTAATCCTAGCTTTGCACCAAAGATGGTGACGATATGCTATGGTAGTGCAAATAGTCGAAATGCGTTCAAGATCGAGAAATTGTGCGGTACCTTGTACAATCTCAGACGTGAAATCGTGAACCCATAGCATGGCGTACACCTACGAACAACCACTCACTGAAGAAGTCCGTAATACTCCAGCCTACCAATGTGCAAAGATAGTATTAAGTAACTTAATAGGTTAAGACTCCCATACCAAGATTTTGTGGTTGTACGGTTATCTTGGCCGAAAACAACCCATAGCTCGGTCCTTAATCCGATACGGGTAATACTTCACCCTACACTACGTGCATTCCTTCTGCACACCAGGCTATTGCCAATAATTGCCCGCATCAATATTATAATTTTATTTTCCATTTTTAATTAAAATAACCAAAATCACCATCATGTCTCAACATGTCTAAGAATTATCATTATGCCTCAGCATATCCAAATATCATTTGATCAATGCCTCAAATCATCTCCAGGTATCATATAATCAGTGTCTCAATTTGGCGTATACTAAGTCTAAAGCATGGCTAAGCAAGATTATTAAATATCGTGTATACCCAGAATGACATTATATATTGTCTAACCATGATTCTAAGGTGTCAAGGTTCACAAATTTATTCATATCAAGGAGGTTTTAGGAATCAACAGGTATAACTACCATTTCCCACAATATAGCAGAGTTTAAAGAATATACGTGTGCAATAAAAATATTAAATGAAAATATTTATAAAACTGGGATCAATATGGTCAAAGGGGTGCTTGCCTTGCTTAATCGCTGCTTACGACGAAGTGGAGATTGTGACTGATGAAAGCGACGATCATGTTATCGGAAACGTCGAGTTCTACACTTCGCGAACGAAGAATATAATAAGATTTCAATAGGGACAAAAAGAAATCAGATGAAAATCCAAATATAAATAAATCATAGAAAGCAGGTGTGGTTTAAGGTTGAATTCTTATGATTTTACGTATTCGGATTATAATAAATTTTATCTAATTAGCGATGATACTATTTTTCGATTCATGAATTCATTTCCTTTATTTTACGGATTCAGGGGCTAAAATTAGATATATTATACTTATGATATAGAATTCAAGATGCAAAAATAGTTTAAGATTAATAGAATTAATCATTAGTGGCCAGGTTCATTGATTCTGATATTTATAATATGAGTTTCTGACAATCTTATTGTTTAGGGGTTTTGCTTTATTAGGATTCAGAGTCAAAGCAAGATTTAATTAATATTCTAGTTATAAAAAGTTAATCTATTGATTTCGGTTACTAGCGTTATTTACATGATATTTAAGAAGGTTCTGGTGATACAAACTTTATAATTACTGATTTCTCATTTATACTTAAGGTTTATTCATTTATATTATAGTCTAAAGTAATGTGATTACTTAGGTTATTAAGCTATTAAGATTATTATATAATTCATGACTAAGTGAGATTATTTTTTTGTAATAAGGTAATCTAAACTTTGGAGAGCACAATGGAGTTAATTTCATAAGTTTTAGGTTTTGGACGAGACATTATATTCATCGTTGAAAAGGTTTAAGTGGCATTATAATTCTTATGTTATACGGGATCGGCAAGAAATGAAGTGTATGATTATCACTTAAGGTTTTTGAACTACTAAGATTAATATGCAATCTTTAATGAAATAAGGTTCTTTTTATAGAATATAGTAGTATGAACTTTATAGTGTGTTTCTAAACTAGTTAGATAAGTTTTAGGATTTGGACAAGTTATTATTTTCATTGACGAAAAAGCTTAAGTTGTAACTAAAATTTATTACTTACGAAATCGGCCAAAAGGATGAATCGCACGATTAATGATTAAGGGTTTTCAACTAGCTAGATTTAAATGGAAAGCATATTATAATTAAGATATTTTTGTAGAATATGGTAGTACAAACTTTGTAGAGTGATACTAAACTAACTTCACATATTTTAGTGTTTAGACGAGTTATTTTATCTACTGCTGAAATAGCCTAAATGACTACGATAATTAACACTAAATCGGCCAACTTTATTTTACGTTTGCAGCTACATTATAGATGATCTTTAATTCATTTTTCAGGTATTAGTAGGGTACAACTCTAGAAATGTTTTAAAGTTGATTTTGCATTATTTTGACTTAAACTGCAATAGGTTTTCTATTTAATTATTGTTATAATTAACATGTCTTTATGATAAAAGAATTCAAATTAAACTTTATTTCAATTATTTTTACATATACATGTCCTTACTGTTTTTAGGAAATTAACATCAATTATTTTATTATTTTATGAGCTTTTTGATTTTTATTAATGGTCATACTAAGTTTTACTAGTAATTATGAATTAAATAATTTAAACTAAGTTCAAAAATTAAATGTTTCTATATATTTGAGGGTATTATTATTCCAGAGACACACTAAAATTTATTTAATTATTCTTATGGATTATATTCTCCATATGTGCAATAAAGTCTATAATAGAGTGTTTATACTATTTCAATTTTTAATAATCATTCTATGACTCAAAAATTAAATACTTTGGTAAATTTAAGTTCATCCTGGTCTATTCATCATGTAAATATTTATTTTATCATTTTATGCTTTATGATGCACAAACTTTATTAAAAGACCATATTAGGGTTCATTTGAATTTCAATTTCAAATAAATTAAACCAAGCATGATAATTAAATATTTTTGCATATTATGAATCCACATGGATTTAGATGAATTTAAAATTTTACTTTACTTCATTTTGACTATTAGTTTAAAAGTTATAAGTATTTAAATTAATTCGGGTTGATAAATACAAGAAAATGGAAATTTACCAAATAAGGAAAATACGTTTTCTTACTGTGGTTGCGCCTTCTGTTTTGGGCAAGATCGAATTGAGGGGCTGGCAAGCCGGGCCCGCATGGCAGCGAGAGAAAGCAGAGGAGCTACTTCCGAAGCTCGCCGGCGGCGGAGCAAGGCGGGAATGGCGGAATCGGTTCCACGGTGAGCACCAGCGTGTCTACGCGCATCTATAGGTGGTACTAGTTCGGGTGGAGGCGGTCGGAGTCGGCGCGCCGGCGTGCATGGGCGGCGGACGCCATGGCCGAACGGCGGAGCTCGAGAACTACCGGTGGTTCCTAAGAAATAAGGGCTGGGTGAGTATCAGTGAGGTCCAATGGTTCCGTTTTGGCCTTCAATTGAGGAGAAGAGTAAGTGGAGAAGGCTCTCCACCGTGCGCCATGGGCGGCGGGAAGAGGAGCACGGTGCGGTGGTTATCTGGGGAAGATGAGTTCCAATTGGCACCGGGGATGAGTTAGAGAGGTCACTGGGGTGCTCTAGCTTTATTGGTTCGGTTCAATTTGGAGTATGGTGGCGCGCACAGGAATTTTCCCCAATTCGGGTCTTGCCGGACTTGGAGTAGGAAAGGGCTGGTTCGTGCGGTGTGTGAAGCTCGAAGTGAGTAATCGAGGCTGTGTAGTGACTCTGGAGAGTGCCCGGGGTGGTATTTATAGAGCGGAAAAGGTGGTTCGGCTCTGGGTTGGCGCGAAGGAGAGGTCACGCCGTGGCGGGCTTTCGGCGTTGCGGCGGGTTACGAACGAGGTGATCACGCACGGTTTCGACGTTGCTCTGAGTTGCAATGGACGAGATGGAGTCAGCAGTGCGTACGGGGTCTTGGAGGTCGAGTTGCGGCGCGGCTAGATTGAGGAGAAAATGGGTGGCGCTGGTTCTTCTCTGCGTGCGCGAGGAAGAACGGAAAGGGGAAGAAGAAAGGCTGGATTGGGATTGCGCTGGATGGACGACACTTGGCGGATCCGACGATCATGCCGAAAGGGGCGGCTCAAGAATACTGAGACCAATTTGTCCCAGGGTTTAAAGCATTCAAATCGGCTCAGGATTTTATGAAACTTTTCGTAGAGGTTTATCAGATAAAGATAAGGTTCAGACAAATTTTGAGATAAAAATTATTTGTAGATATTTTATTAAAATTCTGACAATGGTTAATGTACAGAAATTTAAATTCTGTTATTGATTTATTAAAGTATCTCAATGAATTTATTTATTTTTGAAAATTTTTTTTCTAAATTATTTGAGATATTAAGACTCCTGTAAATTTTTCAGAATTTTATCTTCATTATATAAATTATAAAAATTCTGACATTGCTATTTACAGCTTTTACTAGTTTCTGTTTTTGAATTTATAAATGATTTATATGTAAGTTTTATTCTTGATATTTTTACCAGAGATATATATAGTTCTTAGGATGGCATGGTAAAAATATTAGCTTGAGTATAGGTCTAGAGATTGCTATTCAAATTTGATAATGTTTAATTCAGCTTTTCTTATTTCATAATTATCATATGTTTTCTTTTAATTTCAATTGTTCAAATGATCTTAATCATCAAAATTTAATTATGGGGAGATCTGGGATACTCTGAAATTCTAACACTATTTTTGTTAACGTTTTACTTTTACTTTCTTACCATCAAATAAATTAGAAAAATTTAAAAATTCCTAACCCGGAAACAATTTAAAATCCATTTTTATTTCCCAAAAAAATTTAAAAAAAGCCTTTTTAAAGCCCTTTTTCAAACCTTATGAAGTTTAAATTTCCTTTGGATAATAAGAAAGAACTTAATAATTAAAGTCTTAAAAATATGTTAAAATCTTGATCTAAATTATTTGGTTTACAAACAATTTATGTATGGAAACCCGAATTCTTTTGGTCTTTTGCTTAACCCTTTTTTTAATGAACTTGTCCTGATTAAGAATGTTATTATTCTAGAAATTTTCTAAAGGTTTAATTTGTTCAGGCCTCCTGTAATAATATGTAATCTTTCGCGATACTGAAACCTATAACGGTGGCGTTATTGGAAGGTTTGTTAAAGAATGACTTTGGGTATTTGTGGTTAAATTTATCGTTACTGGGTTTGCTAAGAATTGCATTGGCCAATATGTTTATTGTATTAAAATTATAAGTTTAATGTGCCTTATGTGAAAGCTAGACATTTTATTCGGGATTATAATTTACGCTCATGGGGAACATCGATTTATGTAATGCTTCCAAATTAATCAACGTTTTCCTTTGTAAAACTTCATCAAAATTTGAGCATTGGGCTGGGAAAGCCTTTAGGGATTTGCCCTTTAACTAAAAATCTTTGATTACGCCCTAGGGTCAGGAGGAAGGCTTAACTTTTATTTGGGTTTCATTTGTTTGAAGGTTCCTTCAGGTCAGTGTGGTTCTACTTTAGTGCTCTCGAGGACATCAAGGTTATTTGCTATTTTGATTTAATTTGTTAAGTTCGCAAATATTTTAAACCGGTTATTTACTTTGAAAAGATGCAACTATCTGGATTAGTCCGTCAATTTATTCTTGTTAGTGTAGCAAGTGTGATCTTGGATCATAAGTATCTTAAAATTTTATCCTTGTATTATTTAATGTGTATTAAAGGTCCATATGATAGATTAGAAGACTAATAGGTAGTTACTTAGTATCAAAACGTAATCATTTGTCAATCTTGTCTAATAGTAATGTCAAGTTACATATCATTTTCGAACCATTGATGCCTAGCACATGTTTAATCCATTTTTTCTTATGAAAATGACTTGTATCGTTGTCTATAGTAATCTATCAACTTAAGCTATATGCTTAGCATATTTAGCTACTGGCAAGCACTGTGATATGATATCCCGGTACTTGTAATGCTGGCTTGGTGACCATGGTTTGCATTGACCGATAACTAGTATTGATTGAGATCATGTCTGAGTACCAGTCCAACGTGCTCACGAAGGTATAAAGTAATATTCCATAGTTGATCATAAGTACCTGCACCAACGAAGTGTCTGAATTCGTGCAGCTTAATTCGAGTATTATCGTTAATGTTACAATGGTCGCATTTACTATCGATTCAACATCAGATTCTATGGCTTATAACTGCAGTGAACATCATTGATACGGCATTCATTCTGTGATCCCTTGATAAGGATATAGCGGTCCAAAATCCGTGAACATGCATAAGTATGCATTAGCACATAGATCCTAACGTAATTCTGTACCGACTATCAGATGACTGCAGCTGCTATGCTTGACCTAGCGAGTTGAGTTAGCACTTTGTCTACCGATGGGTGCCTCATCTACGTATGAGATTCTGCTTACGTTAAGTCCAGATATTTGAGTGGAATAAGCTTGCTGAACGATAGCAAATGATTGGACTACCATATGCTGAATCGCAGCTATGACTTCTTGCTGAATTTACTGAATGCTTGTACAATTGATTGACACGTTAAGTTACTTCGATTTCAATGTCATTTGCAGACCTGATGTCATCAACTGACATGATTGATTGTACTAGTTTAGACTCACGTAGTTGTGTTTCTTCTTAACATTGCTCGCTATTTCCATTTGATCATTGAGTCACTTTCAGATTGTTCATAGCTCTAGGACCACTAGCTCTTGCAAGCTAGCTTGACATGCTTGCAAACAGATCGGTTATGTATCGGTTAATATCGAACTTAGGTAATTCACGTTTCTAGCTCCAGATCACTGAGATCTATTCTCGATTTGATGCGACTTGCTTCGGAACTGGTGCCAGTGAACTTGCACTACTGAATCATATACAAGATGATTTCCAGTCCTAGCATCTGGTGAGATGATGCACGAGGAAGCTAGGCTAGCATCCGATGCCACCCAAGCTCGAAGGACAATACTGTGTCGAACTCTTAGCCTCCATTGAATTGAAGACTTGTCGATACCCAAGTTCCTCAAAGTCCGACGCAAGAGATTTGCTGAAAGACTATATTGGTTCTACATATACTTCGATACCAATGGAACGCGTAAAGAAGTCAAGTCTTGATTCGTGCCTTAGCGAAACGAACTCCATGTTTGAAATCACCGACTTATGCTCTGGTCTACCGAAATCTTGAAGTTATCGAGTGCCTTGTAAAGGACGTATCGTAAGATCTAGGTCGTCCAAGGATGCTAATACCTGAAGCTGAGAAGATTGTCTACGTAGTCCATAAGGTCGTTAACGCCATGAGTTCTTGATCAGCTGTGCATCTTAACGTCTGAGATCGCATTCGAAGTCTTGTAGATCGCAATTTGAAAGAGGACTCATGTAGTGCCAGAGTTCGCCGAGCTTACTGCATCATTCACAACATGAGTCTGACCGAATAGCCTCGCGTGATTCAGTTTCGATGTCAAGTTTCCGAATCAGCTCTTGCAGACTCTGGGCAGCTAAGTGCATTGGTCTTTAATGACCATGCTTCAGAAGATTGCCATGCTCGGCCATCCAGGTGCCTGTACGAACCTGCCCAATAAGCGAGATCCAACGTTGAGCACCAACGACTGAAGTTGGCTACGTGGCTGGCTTGGCAAGTTCGAGCATGACGCTAGTTAGCGGTTCGGTTCGATGGAGACTATCATCAGAGACGAGATGGTCAGATCCCGGAACTCATCGAAGCATCGCCAAAGCAGGCTCAACGATTGGATGCATGCTAGTCCTTTAGCGATGCGTCCAAGAGTGAGCTGAGCACACTTCAGTTGTCAAGTAGCAGACTCTGCCACGAGGTTGAACAGTAGTCTCGATGCAGCAGATTCCCTTCAGACTCCATGTTATATCGAACAGCTTCTCGCGTCCAAGAGCCGCAAAGAGAAATTGCATCACTCGAAAGTGCCGGAATTGACAGTGGTGACTAAGTCACACCTCGACAGGTAATGAGAGCGCAGATGGTAGTGCTCACTATGGCATCTGCGATAGCGGCAGCGAACCGTGCATTGAGCCCGCCAAGAAGCAAACCTAGGAGATGCCGCCTGCCTCATAGCCATCATGCAAGCGGACTTGATCACTTCGGCAGTCTGAACGCGGCAGCAAGCCAGATTTTGGCCCAGTGCATGCACGGAATGTGATGAAGCCCAGACGGGTTGCATTATGCTAGAACGAAGATGAGAGCCCTAAGCATGCCAGGACCCAGGAGACCATAGGCTGATCGACTCGATGGTTGGCAAGGCTCATGAGCGCAGAGTTGCGCTGGCCAGAGCCACGAGGTCAGATCGAAGAGGTCACTTGATGTTCAGGGACTCATAGGTGACTCCAATTGCCTAGATCAAAGTGTTCGAGTCCACTCATCAGCTTCGCTGGAAGTACCTTGTTAGAAGGCTGAGACCATTGCATCTGGCAAGGCTGAAGGCTCCAAAGGTATGTATCCGATCTCACATTTCGTTCGAGTCGAGCACCACGCTACATCTATAAGCTCAAGTGGCTCATGGATTAGAGCATGCAGTGACAATCTTGACCCTCGAGTAGACGAGTAGTTCCAGTCCAAGCACCTTGATGACCGATGGTCACCATGTCATCTCAGCACTAGAGGCCTAGAAGCAAGTCCGTGAGTATGCCCGACAAACAAGCAGGAGCTAAGTGTGAGAGCGACACTGGAGAACGATGGTCTACAGGAAGCACTGAACCAGCATCACGAGAGCGTCCCAGTTGCGAGGAAATGAGCCCTTAGAGGAATTGCGACTCGAAGAGCTCAGGAGCCAGCGAAGCCTGCCGGAAGACGCCTGAGTCAAAAGGCAGCCCCTGAAGATCGCAGGACTGAGATCCTGACGGAGCCCGAGCAAATTCAGAACTCGACAAGCTTAGGCACGACGTAAATCTTGGCTAGAGAAGAGAACTCAGAGCCAGAAAGAGTAAGACTTGACTTAGTCTCACTGATCTCAAACTGACGAGCTACGTAACATGAGTCTGTCTAGCTACTGACAGATCTGGCACGCAAAGCTAAACCAGAGTAGAGCGCACCATGGTGCACTTGATGGAGTGAAGCCAACTCCAAAGAATCGAGGAGACTAGCAATAGATGGAACAACATCAAGAGCAAGCCTGCAAGCTTAGAGCAAGAACGGTAGCACACCAGAAGTTGCACTAGGCAGTGAAGCGTAGTCAGCATCTCTAGAGCACTCGGGAATGCTGAACTGAGCCGACAGACGATGCCTACCTGAGATGACTGACGAGGGAGGACCATGATCTGCAGGCAAAGAGGTCTGACGAGTGCAACTTTAGCGAGCTGAGAAATATGAGCCAAGAGTGGAAGCCTCTGAGATTGAGCACTCGAGTCCCGGACATTTCAGCCATGCGAGCGGATATGACAAATCAGAAATGATGGCAGACTGATAATAGTAACATCTTGAATTGTCACTGTGCTCGGAATTTAAGCCGCAAACAATGATGACGCCATCATGAGCAAGCTACAGAGAGATGATTCGAAAATCTGAAAAATATCACAGAACAGTAGCAACTCGAGTGTTTCAGAAGTACACTTGAGTGCGACGAGCATAAGATTCAGAGAAAGCCAGACAGTAGCACCGCTCTTTCACTTGAGTCCATACGACACAGTGCCACTAGCTTGAAGGATGAGAGACATATTCGTGGGCCACACCGACATGCAAGTATTGAATGCGACGTGGCGAGCACGATGCTTGACAAGTTCAACGTGCACATGATAGGAATGTAATCGATTGAAGGCTCAAACTTGGTAGAAACTGTAAATACTATCTGGCAAGCCGATAATCTACTAAGAACCGAGGCCATCGAATTTAGTGGAGAAAACGCTTGACTTTCGTACGCGTACACCTAGAAACTAGAATAGACTTGATCGTACGAAATAGTCTGCCATCAATCGGCAGGCACTTCGAATCTTAGAGCGCACCGTGCTAATTAAGTTGAACTGTGCATGACACTTGACATACATCTTGGAATTGAAGATGCTACGGCGAGAAAAAGAAACGTTAGTTGAAATTGAAAACTTGACAGCGTAGAACGAGACAAGAGTTGTCGAAATCTCACATCCTTGTGGCGAAGCACTGACAATACCTCAGAGCTACCGGAGGTGTATGGCATTCTGAACGGACCATCCCACCGATTGCGTTGTAGCAAGTTTGGCAAACGTATTCGATGGACGAGATCGCCAACCTTGAATGGTCTAAGTGCATGCATGCATCAAACGAAGAGCCTCAGAGGAAACGCGATCGCTGCAAAGGCTTTGGAACCGTGACGAGTCTAGAGAGCCATCTGGTCACGGACTGTAACTCGAAAGACCTCAATGATGTTCAGAAGCAAACTCCACATCAGTGGTCCGTTTCGCAGATCTAGAATGTCTGTCATTATAACCAGGGACGGAGCTAGGAATTTTATTTGCAGGGGGCCAATAGAAAAACTAATCTATTGAAATCAATATATGTAAAGGATAATTTAGCCGTGTATTACATTGAAATCATCCATAATCATATGTAATTAGAGGAATTAGGGAAAGTAACACACCTGCAAGAGTTTAGTTAAACTGTACTTGTCGACGCTTCTTTGCAATGAAATCATCTATAAGTGATTCGGTTTTAAACTCTAGAGCCATATCCCTCTCAATATAGACTATCAAGCAATCTCTCAGAAATTCATCTTCCATTTTATTTCGAAGTCTTGTCTTGACAAGTTTCATGGCAGAAAAAGCACGTTCTGTTGTTGCAGTTGAAACAAGCAAAGTAAGGACAAGTCGAATTAACCTGCAAATTAGAGACGATGGGATTCAAGTCGAATTAACCTGCAAATTATAGACGATGGGATCCAATCCTCCAAAATACTACGGGCTAACTAGCACTTCAGCAAATTAGAAAAAGGATTCAAGGAGAGAAATTATACCAGCTTCAGTGCTTTGCGCCCTTGCTCTTGCGACTTACTGAATGCTGAGTTGCTGACTGATGACTTGAGTTGTTGTCGATTTGGAATGCTCTGCTTGACGGCTTGACGCAATGACGCCGGCACAGCCGCACGGGCGAACGGCGACGGCAGCGTCACTGCGTCAGCACGCCGTAACACACTAACAGTAACAGTCTAACACTCAGCCCCTGCTAACACCAACCTCAAGTCAGTAGGTCACTAGAAGTCATAGAACTAACAGTGCATACATGCATGCTGAACTATACGTCTATACCTAATACCATCTTCCTAGCTAGCTACTAATTAGTACGACAAAAGATAAGTAGTCATCTTTATGCATGCGTAGCGCGCGCGGCGCACGGGAGAGATCACTTGGGCTGCTTGCCTGCTTGCCAGACTTGGATAGCGATTGGCGCGGCCTTGAGGTTGGTCAGCAGGCGGCAGCGCCGGAGGCGCCGGATGGTGATGCTCCCGGCTGGGACGCCGAGGAGGCGGCGGCAGCAGCACACAAGCCCTAGGCACGAGACACGAAGCGAGGTGCGTGCTCGCTCTCGCTCATTTGCGCCGGGAAGCAGAGAACAAACGTCGCTTTGTTTAGTTGTTTATTGTGCGCTGTGGGCTGGCTATCAGGCTATGGCTGCTGCTTTAGGCCTTTAGTATATAGGGGAGGGGTAAGTAAAAATCTTTTGCATGGGGGGAGCCAGGGCCCATGCCAGCCCCCCCCTGGCTCCGTCGCTGATTATAACAGGTGGAGCCAGCACTATCTCATGGCAGAAAAGATGAGGCAGAACTCCATTAAATTGAAGTCACTCAACACAAGCTTGTAGCTTCAAATTTCAGATGGTTGCCCAGGTCCATGAGGTCAATGAATCCCTTTATTGGTCCAACATGTCAGTCACAAACACCACATCTGATTTAACCTATAGAAATAAAAATTCTCCAGAAAAATTAAGGTCTTGCCACGATGCATGAGGTTTCAGGTCCTATTCTCTGGCTTAACAACTTAGCAATAAGTTGGTGAGGGTCTATTTCATCCAAAAAGACACAAATATTGGTGCAACTTGCATCAGGAAAATAGAAAGCACAACTATACTCGTACCATGAGAACCATGGTTACTGGCCAACGATAGTAATTTGTATATTACGAGTGCCTTATAGAACAAGGAAGCTATCGTGCTATTTAAATCAAAGTGTAGGTATTCTTGGCACTTATTGTAAAGGCCTCTTGGCACAAGAGGAAAGCATCTTAATTCTCTATTTTTAAAACTACAAGTATTTTCTGTAGTAAATGCTGCCTCTAAGTAGCAAGTGAAGAAAGCCAACAATTTTATTCATAATGACATAATTGAGTAAAAAGCGACTTAGCTGCTTTATGCTCCATATGTTGCTGACGATCGTGCCGTCCTTGCTCGTGGCCGTGCCGAATGTGGCACACGGGGCACAGGTGTGGCTCGTGGCCGTGTCGAAGGTGGCGCTCGGGGCGCAGGCGTGGCTCGTGGCCGTGCTGAAGGTGGCGCGGGGCGCAGGCGTGGCTCGTGGCCGTGCTGAAGGTGGCGCCGGCGCAGCGTGGCTCGTGGCCGTGCCGGCGGTGGCGCCGGTGCAAGCGTGACTCGTGGTCGTCCGCGAAGGTGGCGCTGGGCGCAGCGTGACTCGTGGCGTGCGAAGGTGGCGCCGGGCGCAGCGCGGCGTTCGCTCGCGCCGTGCGCGGTGGCGCTGGGCGCAGCGCGGCTCGCGGCTATGCCGGCGGTGGCGCCGAGGCGCAGCGTTAGCTCTCGCCGTGCCGGTGGCGCCAGGCGCAGCGTTGGCTCGCGGTCGTGCCGCGGTGGCGCCGGGCGCAGCGTGACTCGTGGCGTCGCCGGCGGTGGCGCCGGGCGCAGCGTGGCTCGTGGCGTGCTGAAGGTGGCGCTCGGAGCGCAGGCGTGTCTCGTGGCCGTGCCGAAGGTGGCGCTCGGGGCGCAGGCGTTGGCTCCTGGCCGTGCCGAAGGTGGCGCTCGGGGCGCAGGCGTTGGCGGTCTACTGATGCGAACATCTCCTTTACCGTAGTCGGCGGCCTCCGGGGCATCTTCTTGATCAAGTTAGCGCCACTAACTCCTTTCAACACGTCGAGGTGTGTTCATAGGATGCTTCCAATCACGACGGAAGAAAACTGGACGCTAGAACTTGCGGCAACGAATATATGCATACACTCGAATTTTCTATTCACCATGCGTGCACAAGTCTTCCGGTCGCCGAAACCTTCTGTCCCGCATGCAAGCGGCTGTGACTTTTTCGTAGCACCAGCCACCAACGCAAGAAAAACCAGCCGCAAGGAGCTATCTTTGCCAAAGATGATTAGCTGCAAGCAGTGTTCGAAAATTCGGTACTTGGCGACGATATTGCGGCCGATATTGCGGTTGGCGGCTATAAACGCAATGAATTCAGCCCTTGGCGGCCTGTTTGGAGGCTAGGCCGAAATTGCGGGCCATGGCGGTCCTTGGCGGGTCTTGGCGGTCTTTGGCGGTCCTTGGCGGCTGGCATAAAACTATGAGAGAGACCATTTTGATCTATTGTTTACATGACTTGATGACCATGATTGAAAGATTCACGTCGTCGCCCTCAAAATAAGATACACTAAGTCACTAACATAGTACTTACTACTTAGTTTATTACTTGATTAATTGAGTAGTATTTGTTCAAGTATTTTAGTTTAATATTCTACTTTAATATTTGATGTCTTGCAATTTGCAAATAACTAGAAAAGAAAACTAAAATTTTTATTCATAATAAAATCAAGAATATATATGAATTATATTAATTCTTGGCCGCCGAGAGCCAAAACGCCGAGACCCGCAATTGTGCCGCAAATACGGCCTTGGCGCTTGGCGGTGCCTAACCGCAACGAATCCGCCGAACGAACTCTTGAACACTGGCTGCAAGGAACAAAACACAACCGTGACCTCCAAGCGCCGACTAAAAACCAATCTAGCCGCACGTCTTCTAGTCGGCTGGAAAGCGCCTTGCATGCATGCACTCCTTCGGATTTTCTTCACGCCACAGGAAGCTCTCAGCGTAAGGAAAAAACAATCTGGTCACAAGAACTTCAGGCTCAAGAAGGAAATTATCTAGTCGCCGCTCGCCGGTATATGTATGCACAGCCACCAATCTTCTTTTTCTAGTGACGTGATGTGTTTCTTGTGGCCAGAAGGTTCTTGCTACGGGCTCCTGAGTTTTTCCTTGCAGCCATGCATGCAAGAAAAGAAAAGACGCTCCTGAAGTTCCTTGGTGACTAGAAGTTGTCAAGAGAGCAAGCGCCGCCGGCTTGCATGCATGTGCGGCCGTTGTCCACGACACTACAGGAAACAGGTAAATTAACGTCGGCCACATTAATTAACGTCGGCCAGAGCATATGCCGACGTTAATTAACTAATTAACGTCGGCTGACAAGGAGCCGACGTTAATTATCTAATTAACGTCGGCTTATTCCCTAGCCGACGTTAATTAACTAATTAACGTCGGCCAGAAGCCCAGGCCGACGTTAATTGTTGAGATAAGCTCGGCGTTCGCTTCGCCGCGCCAATCTCGCGGGACGAAAACGCGAAGCGTTCGCCGCCGCGCCGTCGCGCTACGCCGCCGCGCGCCGCCGCCCTTCGCCGCCGCCGCCGCCGGCTGCCGCCGCCGCCGCCGCCACACGCCCGCGCTGCCGCGCACGCGCCGCGCCGCCCTGCCGCCTCGCCTTCGCGCGCGCCGCCGCTTCGGGACGCCGCCCGCCTCCGCGCCACCCGCCGCCCGCGCCGCCCCGCCGCAAGCGCGCACTGCGATCGCCGCGACCTCCCTCTCCACTGGCGGCGGCGACCTGTCTCCGGCGGCGACCTCGCCTCACAAGGCGTCCTCCTCCTCTCTTGTCGGCCACGAGCTTAAGGTCAAGATCCTCGCGGCGTCCTCCTCTCGCATGGCTCTATGGAATGTGTGGGGTAATTAGTTAATTTATAGGGTAATTAGTTAATTAACGCCGGTCAAAACCCCGACCGACGTTAATTAAGCTAATGCGTCTTTGATTGGTTGAAGATTGTTCTGTGGTTTGGCTTGATAGTCGGTGATGCGATATGTCAGTCTTGGGTTAGTTTTAATTTTAGTTTCTGTCAGCCATGGCACAAGAGGAACAACCAAACAGTGAATATACTATGGATCAATTGATGGTTGCCATGTTCTTGTATGACTAATGAACTCGATGCTTTTGTGAGAAATGATCATACATCATGTTTTAGGCATAATTATTGTTGATAATGACTTATGCCTTGGGTTTCGTTCTAACACTTTAAGTGAGGCCACTTTTGGATTGGTTTCGTGATCATCACACTGTTATTTAGATTTATATTGTTTTGGAGTGGTACCATGATGCAAGACGCGTGGGTGAGTAATGAACTAATGATGCATATGTTGGTAGAGGCATGACAAAATACATAGATAAATTTGATATATTGATTTGTCACATGTTTTTTTTTAAATTTATATATCCATTTTGTGCTTATAAATATATATTTGAGTAATGGATTATCGCCGGATTTTTATTTTTGATCTGAAATCACATAGTGTCACGAAACCTATCGCCACCCGTTTGGATCGGCATGTCTCACATGTGTCACATGTGAGATGTGCTGGTCCGAATTGTCCTTTTTGGACAGCCTCGGAGTGGATGACAAAGTGCGGTATTTATGACGAGCCACAGAGTGCGAATGAAATTTCGGCGTCATAACCCTGTTGCAGGGAATAAGGAGCTCAAAGTAGTATTTTTCGATTGTGTTTGGTTTGATAGCAAACATGGGACTCATCAAAACCAGTATGGGATGGTAGAAGTCAAACACAACGAACAGCTACATGGCTATGACAATTTTATCCTTGCTCACCAAGTTGAGCAGGTGTATTATATGCCATATCCATGCACAAGATTGTAGGCAATGTTCTAGGCGATGGGGCAAAACATTGTCTTTCCACCGTTCCAGCCACCACCGCCACCGCCACAATGGGGGATGTATCCTCCGGCACCTCCTGCAGCTCAGGTATTCTTGCTAAACATTGTGAATCGAGTTGAACTTAGTCAATCTAGCTAATATTAGTTTGTTGTAACTAATCTTGTTCAAAATAGCTACATTTAGTCAATCTAGCTAAACTTAGTCATTTCTAGCGAGACTCAGTGAATCTAGCAAGACTAAGTATCTCTAGAGTCAAGTTTGATGAATTTAGCGATATTTAGTTCATTTTTGCTAAACTTGGTCCGTTGTAGTTAAACTTTGTAAATGTAGTTAAATTTACTCAATATAGCTACACTTACTAATTTCTAGCTAAACTTTGTCAAAACTTGTAAATCTAGTAAAATTTGATCAATCTAGCTATAATTGTTGCCTTATGTAGGGATCAACGGCACCTTGGCCCTCGTCTTACAAGACTCACCGCAACACTTGCAAAGACTCGCAGATCCGCATTCGTTTCTTACTTGTCTCCTTATGGTACATTCATTCTTATATTATTGTCTAATCTTGCATTTTCTTGTGTAGGAAACCGACGGTGCAACCGCCTTTGTCAACGCGCTTTTTGCTTCCGGATCAAGCGGCGTAACTCCAATCAACCGATGGCGGCCTAGCTTGTAGATTGTTTCATAGTTGTGTCACTTTGAATGGATGTGTATAATCGAGTTGAACTTTGGTTGTATTTGTACTTGTGTCACTTTGGTCTTTTTTGGATGTTATGACAATTTGGACATTATGATGGACCGATAACTTGATTATATGCATGTTCTGTGCTGGATTGTTTATATTCGTGAATTATATGTGTTGATGTGTGAATTGTGTCAATGTTGATTATATTATGTATTGAATTGTGTGGCTAAACATGAAAATAGGGTAAAGTTGCCTCGAATTACTAATTAACGCGGCCAAGGGTCACCGACGTTAATTAGCCCCTAATTAACGCGGCCAGGCTCACCGACGTTAATTAGGGATAATTAACGCCGCGAAGGGGTCACCGACATTAATTAGTAACCCCGCACCTGTTTTCGTCCGACAAATCTCCGACAAAACACCGCTAATTAACGCGGCCGGTCTATGCCGACGCATTACTAATTAACGCCGCCAAACAAGAGGCGACGTTAATTGGCACGGCCACGCATTAATTAACGTCGGTCAGACAGCCGACGTTAATTAGTAATTAACGTCCCGCCGACGGTAATTGCTTAATTAACGCCAATTAACTATCGTGGTTAAAAGCCGACGTTAATTAGTTTTGCCGACGTTAATTACAATTAACGTCGGCAAATGGCTAATTAACGTCGGCTTTTGGCCGATGTTAATATGCGGGATTACTGTAGTGCGACGATAGTCGCTCGAAGCGCTCACGCCAGGAGGTCTCTCGCCAGGAACACCGTATGCGCCGCCGCCAGAAATAGCAGACGTGAAGAAGAAAATCAAGCGCTAGAAGACTTTTCAAGTCTGCAGCAGTTCGGCCGCGCGTTGCTTTTTTTCTTTGTCGCCAAGATTAACTCCAGTGCATTAACAAAACGGCCAAGCCTCCAGCCGCCGCCAAAAAGCCAATGAACTCGTTGATTCTCTTCAGCCGCCAGACAAAGCAATAGACATAAAACCTAAAAACGGCCGAGGCTCCAGCCGCCCCAAAAAAGCCAAACTTCCGTTGAAGATTGCCATCAAGCTTGCTGAGATTGATCTTAGCGCAGCCCCTACCTAGCGCGCCAACTGTCGACGTTTGTTACCGACAATAATAAAAAGGGGGCTAGGTGCTGGATCCAAACTTGATGGTAGCACAAGAACACCGGATGTATACAGGTTCGGGCTCCCGCGATGGAGATAATACCCTAGTCCTGTGCTCTAGAATTATATGTGGCAAGCTATTGCAAATGAGATTATCTTCCTCCCCCCTGACGCTACCTTACCCCCCTTTATATAGTAGAGGGATGCGGTTACAAAGGAGAGTCCTAATCGGTTACAAGGTGGAGATTGTATCTCCTTCCTTATCCGTTAAACGTGATAGCGGTTAGGATACAATTGTATCCTCCCTAAGCAGGGTTGGTTTCCATCTTCAGGGTTTCCTTGTTGCACATGGCGGCCTGCCTTTTGGGTAATACCCATCTTCATGTAGTCGGCTTGGCCCATCCCCTCTCGAGCGGTTCTTACGGCCTGCCATGCAGATACCCGGGGTCCATATACTCCACACACGCCAACCTGCATCGCCTCTGGCCGAATTGGTTCCAGCTCCAGGTGCGGTTTACCGAGCTACTGCTTCCTGTGTGCTCGCAGTCACTGGAGCTTCGCCGGAAGACCTTCGCCGTCATGCCCTAGACGCTCCCCTGCCTTCCCTCACTGATGTCGTGGGCCCTTCTGTCAGCCAGTGCAGCTTCTCCAGTTCAAAGGGTGAAAGGCGCCTTCTCCTTTAGAAAGCGTATTTTGCATTTTCCAATGAATTCCCAAACCGATTGTTAATTAAACTTCAATATCTTCTGCAAATTTAATTAAATTTCAGTGGAACAAATTTCTATAATCATATAAAATCAGTTACATTCTAAATATACAAAAATATTTAATTTTTGAGCTACGGATGAATTTTAGGAATTTAAATCTTCTAATGACCCTATTATGGACTATAAAATATAAAAAATAAAAGCTATACACCATGAGCTATAAAATGATAAAATACATTTGTATATGTGGATCTAACCTTGAGATGCTCAAATGTGCAAAAATATTCAAATTGTGAACCATGTTTAAATTACTTGCTTTATGATCATTAATGAACCCTGTTATGGCCATTAACAAAATAATAGAATAATGGCTCACAAAATGATAATGTAATTTGCATTAAGTTCCTAAAAACAGTAAGGATCCATGTATGTAAAAATATTTAAGCTAAGATTTAATTTGCATTCTTTTAATGAAGGGAAATGTTAATTATAACAATAAGTAAATAGATAACCTATTGCAGTTAAAAGCGAAATAATGCAAAACCAACTTTAAAATATTCCTAGGATTTTACTATGCCAATGCTGAAAAATGAATAAAGGATCATGTTTAGTGTGTCTACAAACTTAAAGTGAAACTCGATCCGATTTAGCGTTACCTTTGTGATCATTTAGACTATTTCAAAAATAGATAAAATAACTCGTCTAAATGCTAAAATCAGTAAAACTAGTTTAGAATCACTGTATAAAGTTCATGCTACCATATTCTAGAAAAATATCTTATTTATAACTTGCTTTCCAACTAAATCTAGTTAGTTCAAAACCCTTAAGAGTTAATCATTCGCTTCATGTTCTTGCCGATTCCGATTTCGTAAACTTTATAATGCTATATAAGCTGTTTCAACGATGAATATAATGTCTTGTCTAAATCCTAAAACTTATGAAATTAGCCCAGTAGTGCTTTCCAAAGTACAAACTACCCTATTATGAAAAGATAATCTCATTTCATTATGTATTGTGTATTAATCTTGATAGCTTAATAACCCTAAGTAATCACATTACTTTAGACCGTAATATGGATGAATAAACTTTAGGTATAAATGAGAAATCAATGATTAAGATATTTGTATCACCAGAACCTTCTCAAATATCTTGTAAATAAGACCAGTAGCCTAAATCAATAAATTTGACTTGCGTAAAGCTAATTCTGTACAATATCGATCAAAGATCCAACTCTGTTTATTCATGAACAAATTGTAATCATTTAAGCCTTTCATCAACTCGCAAAGTAGCTCGTCTAAATCCGAATCTTGTAAAGAATAGCCTAGAAATGATCTTTAGGATACAATCTGCAGTAATCTAGAAAAATATTCTTATTTCGTCTTGCTTTGAATCTAAATCCTAATAGAGCAAAACCCACAAGTAATAAGATTGCGAGAAACGTATATTATAAATAGTAAAGTTCAAGAAACTTGTAACCAGTGATTAATTCTATTAATCCAACCAATTTTTGCATCTTGAATTCGTAAAATAAGATTAATAAATTCATAAAAGAGCAACCCTGTTTCTTATGAAGAGTCTTATTTGTTCTTACTATCTACTTTCTTTTTGCCCTTAATGAAGTCTTTTATTTGCTGTATTTTCCGTTGATCGACGTATAGAACTCGATGTTACTAACTCCGTCGTCAACACCGACAGCTGCAACTACGACTTTGTCTTAGACGACAAATAAGCAAGGCAAGCACCCCTTTGATCATATTGATCCCAATATTTAATTTTCTTTGTTTTACTAAACCAATTTATGCATGCGTTTACTTTCTGTAAATTTGCTATTTTGTGGTGCTGATACTTATACCTGTTGTCTCATTAACCTTCTTTGATAATTATGGACATGTGAACCTTGATAACCATAGATTAAGGATAGGCATTACTTAATGTCATCATGGGTATATGTGTTCATATTATTCATGCTTAGCCATGCTTTAGAATCATCGAGGTAAATGATCAGATCAAAATTGTTTCCTGAAAACATTGGAAATGGCACTGTTGATTGCTGGCATTTTGATTAAAAACCCAAAACAAAACTATGGTTTTGATGCGGGCGATTATTGGCAATAGCCGGATGTGCGAAAGGAATTGCACGTAGTGTAGGGTTAAGTATTGCACGTGTCGGATTAAGGACCGAACATCGTGTTGTATGATCTAAGAAAACCCGTACAAACCACAAGTGTTGGGATGGGGCAGCCTTAAACCGATTAAGTTACCTGGTTTAACTTTGCATTTATGGTAGGTGGGAGCTAGCACAGGCATTCCTTTCTAGGTCTGCTTGCAGGGGTTTCTACTTTCCAATGCAACGGTGTACGCTGTACTGTGGGAGAGTTCCATCATTTCTATGCTCTGGATTCTCTTGCCATAGTATGGATCAACGTCCCGGGCTGGTGTGAAGTTAACCCAGGTAATGTAAAGGCTTTCGTCATGAACATTCTGGCCAACACGCTTACGTTGGGGTGTGAAGCATGTGGCAAAAAGAAAAGGTTATGTCTTGTGGGTACAGTTGTACACCTCTGCAGAGTTTAAATCTAATCGATTAGTCGTACCTGCGGTCATGGGTGTCTTGGCGAACTGATGCGAGTTAGATGTTTTATTATTTTCAAAAGGGTTGGTTTCATTTGTTTTGCAACTGTTGCTTCATGTCAAAGGGCCGACATTGATGGATTTCAGGATTTGGATGATTTGTCGCTCACGTCATGGAGGACTGTGAGTGTTATTTATGCTTTACTTATTTGTTATCAATCAATCTTGCTCTTACATATTTCGTTTGCAAACAACTTGATTTACAAATTCAAATTCGCTTTATGCAAATTAACTGTAGTAGCCTCCTTTGACTTAACTTGCATTTATGCATTTGCAAATACCACCTTAAGTCTTGCGGAGTATGAAAGTACTCACCCTTGCTTATTCGTTGTTTTTAGGTGTAAAGCTAGTGAAGCTTCGAAGTTTTATTTCGTCGCAGGTTGCGGGTTCTCCTTTGAAGTGATCTTTTCTAGGGATTTATGCCTGGTCAGTTGCCTGCGGGTCGGATGGGTACACTACAAGGCTTTGCTTCTTTTGCTGCTATATACTTTGAGTTGTAAGATTTCTGTGTTTATTAGTTTCCGCTTAATTAATATAAAGTATGGTTGTGATTCCAATTGTTGTAAATGTACGTACTAGCTACTGATCCAGGGACTAGTACTGCAAGCACATTAGATTTCCATTTTCGCATTTATGTGAAAATGGTGGTCGTTTTAACCACTATCATATCCATACACAAAATATATTATAACCTGAAATGAAAGTTAATTATACAGAGTTCTTTACATGGTATAATACTGTACAACGGAAATAGACTTAAAGAACCAAAAATCCTCGTGGAATGCTCATCCAACCCACGGGCATCTGATAAGGCGAACCCTAGAAGAAATCATTGTCGAAATCCCCATGGCCTACCTGAAAATAAGAATCATCTGGCATGTCGCAGGCTTCGTCTTCTGAAACAACGATTATAGCAAGTTTGAGTACTTTTGTACTCAACAAGACTTATAGTGGTTCACAAGTGCATATAAGTAATTATGCAAGCTTAAACAAGAATAATGCTCTAGATTATTTTGTATTGGCAAAAAGAAACTGTCGATGTTTGGGAAACAGATCTCCGCCGAGCTTACTTGTTGAATGAGGGATCAACACGGCCCCTTTTTGGTGAAGGGTTTGCGTCTGGAGAATGCTCTTAAGATATGATACTCGAAAAATGGACACAAGGGTTTATACTGGTTCGGGCCTCTCACAGCGGAGATAATAACCCTACTCTAGTGATTTCACTATTACTTGAAGCTCTTATAGAAAGGCTCGTGTATCTCTGTGTGTTGTTCTGTTTCTATCGTTGTTCTCTTCCGTTCCTGTGTGTCCCCCATTTACCGATCTACCGGGGGGGTTCTCATAGCTTACAAGATACTATAACTGCAGCTGAATAATGTGTGAACTACTGCATTAACCGCAGCCGTAACTGCAGCCTTGATGCTCGCCACATTCCGTTGTGAGCATAACGGCCCTAGATCGTGGCGGAATTATCGCCACATAAACGTTGTGGGGTGAACACGATTTCCTGACCATGCTCAAGGATTTCCTCAGCTCTGACCGATCCTTGCGCGTTCCCGAGCTTGCATGCATGGGGACAAGCTTAGGTGTTCGTAGGCGAGCTTGGGTGCTCAGGGATGAGGACCGGACCTACTCCGGCTGGGAGGACCTACTGGCTAGATTATCCAAAGATCCTCCTTGGGGACACCATCCAAGGGCATGCATGGTCGGCCAAAACTGGCTGCCAGGGAAACAGTCTTTATGGAGATTATCCAATCCCCGATAGCTAGCTCCCAAGGCTCAAGTGGAAACTACTTAGCGGGGACTTTCTCTTGAGCCTACAGACTCAACGGAGGGATTGGAATCTTGTATTGAAGTACTACTGTAGTATCCGAGCAATTCCCGCTCGCAGACGAGCATGGTTGATAGGAGCCGAGCTACTATCTCGACGTCCGACCAAGAGAAGCTCAGGCAAGAGAGGATCAAAGGGTCATGTCGGTTCCTTCTTTACGAAGCCTCGCAATAGTGGTTTGGATAGTTTTTTGAGAACCACGCCTTTGCTAGATGGTTTCGAAAGTTGCACCTCCACACGCTGGTTCGCGAACAGGCGGGAGCGGTTTTAGGTTTCATACGATCGTGTCTATTTGGCTTCTCTGCCTCTTTAAATAGGGCGGCAGCGGCGGCGAGAAACTCTTCACCTACATTTCGCACCTGAGCCCTTAGGAATTCTCAAGTCGCGTACTTTTTCTGCGCTTGCATCCTCCTCCTCCATTGAATCCATGGTGAAGTTCGGAGCGAGCAAGATTAGCAAGGAGAGGCTTCGGGTGCTCGTGGGACTCGGCTATCTTGACGAGGAGTCGTGGCGCGCTCCCGATGGCGAGGAAGCTCCGGCGCCACTGGAAGGAGAAATTGTTTCCTGCGAGCTTTACTCCATTAATGGGCTGCGAACACCCGAAAGTGAGTTCCTCGAATCTGTACTCACCCAGAGCGAGTGTGAGATTCCATTCTCATCTTGGCAATTTTCTTGCATCTTTGCGAGGGATTCATGGGTACTGTGCCCACGTTGAGTCTTTTTTTCCACTTTTATTCCTTGTTCCACACCGGAGGGACCTCCCCCACTGGTTGCATCTATTTCGTCTTTGGTCTAACCGACCAAATGAGTATCCGAGCTTCATACTCAAGGACTCGGTCCCGGGCTGGGCTGACCATTGGTTCTACTTGAAGAAGGTGGAGGGAAGCACTCTTCGCTACACCGGAGCGGCGGCTCCAGAGGTTGAAACCCCGCGTCCCCCCATGCAAGCTGAGGAGGAGTGGGTGCTTATGACGATCAGCGAACTGACAAACTTGGGGCTCACTGGTTGGGACATCGCTTAGGACTTCTTTAGAAACCGAGTGTCTCCATTGAGGAGGGAGCATCCCTTCTTCGAGATCATGGGGTGGCAAGACCTCACCCGTGAGGTTGATTCAGGTAAGTCTCCAAAACTACACAAATAACTTCTGTCTTTTAGAATTGTACTAATGCTTGCGTTGGTCAGATTGCAGCCCTAAGCAAGGCCTAGGTCAAAAAGCGGGTTGCCGAAATGTTCGGCATCCCAAAAGGCAAGGAGCTCAAGATCGGGTGACAAGTTCCGAGCAACGTGCTCGAGCGGGGCGACGCAGTAAGTAACTTCATGAACTATGCTCGAGGAAAAACATCATGAGCATCTCTGATATTCCATGCACCTTTGGCCAGGAGAAGGTTGCCCTTGTAGCCGCGGTGGCCGAGATCAAGCCACTGACGTGCGACCAAGGGGAAGTCGTCCCCATTGCCAAAGGCAAGAAGGCGACGCGCAAGTGGCAAGCACCACCACCCTTGTCATCCTCTGCCCAGGATTCTAAGAGGCGGGCGGCTTCGAGCAAGAGTCCCCCCGGCAGCATTTAGAATATGCCGACAAAGTGGAGGCAAAGGAGTTGAAATTGTGGTTGAAAGAGCACACTAAGAAAAACCCGGACTTGATGGCTCATCTGTACCAGCTCGCGGAAATGGCGAAACGAGCAAAGGCGACGGCAGAGGGTTCCGCGCGCAAGGAGCAACTGGAGGGGAAGATCGCCGCCTTCTAGGCCCGGTTAGCGTGGGTAACTTCAGGCTCTACGGCAGAAGGGCCCGAGGAAGAGGAAGCAGATTTGGCGCCCTTGGTCATGAAGCGTCGGAAGTGGTCGAGTGCAGCGTCAAAGAGCCCGAGGCAGACTTTGAAGGAGGTCGACTTAGATGAGATCGACCCCTCGATAGCGAGGGCCAACCACGCAGCTGCAAAGATGTCCAAGCTCGTGGTTGGGGCCCAAGCTTCCATGGGCAAGACCTTCGTGGTAGAGGCTAAAGACACCGAGGATGATGGCGAGAGGCTTGGCAAAGGTAACTTTACTGTTTCTTTCTTTCCATTTCCCCCTCTTCTTTTGTTTCGAATGTTCGAGCTAACCCCACACTGCTATCATGGGTGAAATAGCTCATAGGGGCGTTACGGACTATGGACTTAGAGGGGATGGCTGACAAAATCTTGAACTCTGTAGTAGAAAAGGAGCTTGTCTGTCTCGCCGACCTTGTGATGTCCGAGTATGTCAAAGTCAAGGCTTCCCACAACCAACAAGTTGCGGTGGTGGAGCCTCATGCCCTAGAGGAACAAACTCCCCAAGAAGGCCAGCAGCTCAAGGCTTTGGAGCCGAGCATGGATGAAGACCAGGATCGGTCTCCGAGCATGAAGGCAGCTCGCTAGCCGAACCCTGATGCCCCAGAGGAAGAACATCCTCAGGAGGAAATTGCCCTGGTGGAACCTACTCTAGCGGGGCGGTCCCTTGATCCACCGAGCATGACAAACGCTCGAGGTCAAGAGGAAGGCACTGCTCCCCTGAGCAAAGCGCTTGCTCAGGGAAAAGATGAGGAGCCCTTGAGCGAAATGCATGCTCGGAGAGAAAATAAGGAGCCCCCGAGCGTAATGCCTTCTTGGGGAGAAGATGAGTTCTCCCGGCTGGATGTCACCGCGGAAGGACTCGCTGACCTTCGGTCGGAGGAGATCATCAAGCAATTTCAGGAAAACTTGCATGATCGTCTCCGCTGGGTAAGGCTACTTGTCTTCAGAAATCTTTTTCTTTTGCCACGAGCAAGAGCTAAAGCTTTCTGCCTTACAGATGGTAGACGCGACCATGGTGGACTTTGAGGAAGCGACCATACCTCCTAAGACTGTGGCCAAGTACAACACTGAGCAAGATGCTAAGATAGTGAAATTCAAGCATGCGCTGGCCGAGCTCAAAGCTTCGAACAAGGAGATGCGACGTCAAACTGAAGATTTCACTATGGAGTGTAGAGAGCAGATCTTCCAGGGCGAGCTGGCCCAAACGGAGCTCGAGCAAGAGCGGCAATGCTCTGCAGCCTGGGAGGAGAAGGTGGAGGAGCTGACCAGATCTACACGAGAGGCCACCGAGTTGGTCAACTAGTGCAGAGAAGAAGCAAAGCAGCTCCGCTAAGAAGCTCGTGAGGGGCGCGAAGCCCGACGACGAGTCCTCGAGCTTGAGATTGAGCTTGATGAGGCGAGGGAAGAACTCTCGGCCATCAAAGAGGCGAAGCTCGGCGGAGCATAACTCCCTTAGCGCACCATTGTAAAATATGCAATGAACTTGAATGAATAAAGGAAAGCCTTTTTGAAATAACTTGTCCCTTGCTTGTTTTGCTCGGATTATTTCTTGCCCGTTGCCAATGAATGGCCTACACAAATAGACAAAGCACAATGAGGAGAATGAAAAAATAGTATACTCAAATAGTAAAGAACAAAGACATGAGCGCACGCTTTTAAGAAAACACGGTAGTTCGTCCCTACTAAGCCCCCGCTGTGAACGAAGTTCGTGCACTTAAGTTGCGAGCACGAGCTCATTCACAGGAGAGTTAGAAAAAATCGTGCATACTTTTCCCTTAACGATCCAACACCATTTCTTTGAGTTGCAAGCATAGGGTAGGTCGAGAGAAAGAAATACGCACGTGGCTTCATCCCCCTCGGGAGCCTTGACCCATGCCCCTAAGTTGCGAGCATGGTTTCGACGAGGACAGGAAAAACATGTGGTTGCTCGACAATGCTCACAATCGACCAGGCAAGCGTGAATCAAACTAAAACTCTGGACCATCCGAGAGGGTGTCTGTATACGATTGTAAACTTGCAGCGAAGTACTACTGCGAACCATAATCGGCTTATATAGACTGAGGCCTCTGGTGGCGAGTTTAGTGGTCCAGCGCTGGTCTTTGCACTTTTGTCGTTCTTACGCACGCTAGCCAAACCTTAGGATAATGTGATTGAAGCAAATGTTCTTGCCCACACGCGCTCATCCCATCATCAAGATCGTGAGGAGGAGAGTGTGCCTTTGTGCGAAGCTGAGTCGGCTTACCAACAGGTAGGGACTTTAAGGACATTCACAAAATCTTGGAAAGAATAGAAATCACGGGGGCGAAAGAACCAAATTTTATAGAAAAAAACCCGTTGATCTTTGTGCAGAACAAGCGGTAATGAAAAACTAGACAAAGAACTTACGTAGTTGGTCAACATTCCATGTGATGGCGAGCACTCGACCATCCTCCATCGCAAAGCGAACAGCTCCTGGGCGTGTTATTGAGACGACTGTGAACGGACCTTCCCACCTGGGGATTAGCTTGTTAGCTTTTGACAAATCCTGGATTCGACATAGGACGAGATCGCCAACTTGCAAGGTCCTTAGTCGAACTGATTTAGCCACATGCCTACGAAGAGCCTGTAGGTAAACTGCGGATCGTAGCAAAGCCCGTTCGTGTGTTGCTTCGGCGAGGTCTAGGAGACGCTCACCATCTTGGTCGATGCTGTCGACCAGGTGCACTCTTGGAGAACCCAGCATGATTTCAGCAAGCAAAATGGCCTCTACACCGTAGATGAGCTGGAAAGGGGTTTCACCCGTACCTCAGCTTGCTGTAGTGCGAACTGACCAAAGGACAGAAGGAAGCTCATCCTCCCACGCCTGTCCATGCTGATTGAGGTTTTTGAAAACTCTCTTTTTAATTCCTTGGATTATTTGTCCATTTGCTCGCTCGGTCGCTCCATTACTCTGCGGATACACTACAGAGGCGAAGCAGACCTTCGTCCTGATGTCTTCACAATAGGCCTAAAGTAGCTCACTGGTGAATTGAGTGCCATTGTCCATGATAAAGCGGTTGGGAATGCCAAAACGCGTCACCACGTTACTACAAAAAACTTCTTGGCTGCTCGAGCCGAAATGGTTAACACGGGTTCAATTTCAATCCACTTAGTGAAAGTGTCGATAGCCACGAGCAAGTACTTGCAGCCTTTCTGACTTTGGGGGAAGCTGGTTGATGGACCCTGCGAGCATGAAACTAGCATGCTTTGCAAGTTATCACGATTGAGCAAGCATCGGCTAAGGCCGTTGGCTAATAGTAACCCAATCGGAAGGCCTTGCTCACTAGCGTTCTAAAAGACGAGTGAGCCCCGCACATTCCTTCATGAATATCTCTAAGAAGGTATTTGCCCTCTTCTTGAGAATTGCACTTGGAGAGAACTCCTAGTACTCATTTGCGGTATAAGGTGCCCTCGATCAATTTGTAAGGAGAGGATCGCCTTATAAGCCGAGAACGCTCAGCTTCTTCTTTAGGAAGTGTCCCCTGTGCAAGATATTGAATGAATGACACCATCCAATCCGCACCATGCTCGAGAAGAGAGACGTTACCGCACGCCTATGATGCCTCCTCTACAGAGGGAATGGAGGGCTTGTATAAGTGCTCGATGAGCACTCTTGTCGAAGCAGAATCTTAAGAGGAACCGAGCTTTGAGAGTTGGTCGGCCAGAGAATTGTCCTTCCTAGGGATGAAGAGTACCTCGAAATTCTTGAAGTACTTCTCCATCTTACTTACTTCAACCAGGTAAAGCGCCATTGAGTTATCGAAACATTGATACTCCTTATTGACCTGATTGATGACCAACTGTGAATCTCCTTTCACAGTTAGCCGTTGGACTCCGAGCGCTTTGCATGCTCGTAGCCCTACTAAGAGGCCTTCGTACTCTGCTGTGTTGTTGGTCGCGGCAAAGTACAATTGAATGACGTATTGGAGTTGCTCTCCTTGGGGGAGACTAACACAACCCCATCCCCCGAGCGTTCATAGGCACGAGACCCATCGAAGTACATGGTCCAACAATCTTCAGATCTATCGAACTTAGTAGCAGGTGGTGTTGGATTCGTCCACTCCGCTACAAAGTCTGCCAAGACCTATGACTTGATTGTCGTGCGAGCTGAGAATTTGATCTCGAACTCGGCGAGCTCCATGGCCACTTCGCTATTCGGTCACTAGTGTCTTGATTTCTTAGGATCTCCTTAAGCGGAAAGTTGGTTGGGACCATAATCATGTGGGCTTGAAAATAATGTTGCAGCTTCTTAGAGGCCATGAACAGCGAGTACAAGAGCTTCTGGACCTCGAGGTAATGCTCCTTTAGTCCATGCAAAACTTCACTGACGTAGTAGATTGGTCGCTGTGCTCCATCCTTTTCCATTGTTAAGACTTCGCTTACTGCTTGTGGGGTTGCTGCTAAATATAATAACAAGGTCTCCCCCGATCTTGGCATGGTTAGGATGGGTAGTCTGGACAGGTACTGCTTCAGCTCTTCGAAAGAGCGGTTCGCTTCTTCTGTCCAAGTGAAACCATCATGCTTACGGAGTGCCTTAAAGAAAGGCAATCCACACTTGCCTAGCCGGGAAATTAAGCGACTTAGAGCTGCCATTCACCCTAGGGCTAGAAACGAGCCGAGCCGAGCCAAGCTCGGCTCAGCTCGGTGCGGTGGCGAGCCGAGCCAGGCTCGGGTCACTCTTAAGGCGAGCCCAAAAAACAAGCTCGGCTCGGCTCGAGGTCGGCTCGCGAGTCGGCTCGTTGGCTCGCCGAGCTAGGGCATTATTTTGCAAGTTGCAACTAGCACTGATTTGTCCCAAATCATACAATTGTTTAGTCATCTCAAGCATTGTTTTTCCTTTTGAAACAATGGAACAAGTAATATAAAGCAAAACAAGTTTATCATAGTGTATAAAGTATGTAGCAAATGCACAGTAAATATCAGAGGCATCTAAAAATGCCTTGCTAGTTGGAACATGGAGGGATTGTCGAGTGGCTTCAAACTATCAATGAATGGTCCATGTGGTTTATCCAAACAATCATTATTTTCCAAAAAGCACAAGTGACAAGCTGTGATACACTTTCTAACCTGTAGACAAAAACATGAATTGTGTTGACATTTAGGCATCAAGTGACAAGTTGTGATACACTTTCTAACCTATAGAGAGAAACATGAATTGTGCTGACATTTAGGCAAAGCAAACAAAGAACTCACATAACCCAAATACGCGCTGGAGTCGAGCCGACTCGGTGGTCGAGCCGAGACGGCTTGGTGTTTTCGCGAGCCTAAAAAACAGGCTCGGCTCGGGCTCAGTCCAAGCCGCGAGCCGAGCCAGGCTCGAGAGAGCCCGAACCGAGCCAGGAGCCATGAGCCATGAGCTGATTTTCCATCCTTAATTCATCCGGTCAAGGATTGGACCTCCTTTACACAACTAGGTGGTCGCATGCTTTCGATGGCTTCAATTTTTTCTAGGTTTGCCCCGATGCCCTATGGACCGATCATGTAGCCAAGCACCTTGCCCGCCCTCACACCGAAGATACATTTTTCTGGATTAAGCTTTATTCAATGTCTGTTGAGGATACCAAAGGTTTCCTTAAGGTCGAAGACATGACTCGAGGCGAGCTTACTTTTGACCACTATGTCATCCACATAGACCTCCAGATTGTGACCTATTTGGTCTGGGAAAGTTTTCTACATGAGACATTGGAAGGTTGCTCCAGCGTTCTTGAGACCGAAAGACATGGTCGTATAGCAGAATGTGCCGAATGGGGTAATGAAGGAAGTATTCTCTTCATCTTCAGGTGATATGCTGATCTGGTGGTAGCTCGAATAGGCATCTAAAAAGCTCATCACTTGGGACTCTTCTGTTGCATCGACCAACTGGTCTATGCGGGGCAGCGGAAAATTATCCTTGGGACAGGCGGCATTCAAGCTCGTATGGTCAACACACATGCGCCATTTGCTCCCTTTTTCTTGACAATGATCAGATTCACTAGCCATTCTGAATGCTCGACTTCTCGAACGAAGCCGGCCTTGAGGAGCTTGTTGAGTTCTTCCCAGATGATAATTTGCTTTTCCGGGGAGAAACGCCTGAGCTTTTGCCACACTGGTTTCTTGTCAGGCCAAACCGCTAGCCTGTGCTCAATTACTTCCCTTGGGACTCTGGGTATGTCAGATGGTTCGCAAGCGAACACATCAGCATTCTTCCGGAGGAAAGTAACGAACTCGAGTTCCTATTTATGATCTAACAAAGATCCTAAACGCATGACCTTGGTCAGCTCCGCATCGCTTAGTGGAACCGCCTTGGTCTCTCCTTCGGGCTGGAGGGCAATTTTTGGCCTGGAATTCTTTAGCTCTTGGTCGGGGCCACGATGAGGCAATTGCCCGACCATGTCTAAAGACTTCTTGTCGTAGTTCAGGGCCGCTTTTTGGTTCCCTCTTATGGTGATCCATATCCTCTTCATCGTCAGCGGGCTTTTTGCCCTTACTGCTCTCACCTTGCTCTGGGAGCGTAGGCATGGGGCCTTTGCCATTGTAGAACTGTTTCAGGCGGAGGTCATGCCCGTACGCTTGATGGAGCGGGCAGAAACGGTCGCTCAGCGAGACACCTTGGTCGTTGCGACCTTGGTCATTGCAACCTTGGTTGTTGTGACGCTGGGGTAGTCGACCCCTGCCTCTTCCACTGAAATTCTTACGCTGCTATGGCTGAAAGGCTTGCGGCTGATGATACTCAATAGCTGCAACCACATTCGGTGCAGACGACCTCTTTTTCTTTTTCTTGATCTTTTTCTCCACAAAACCTGCATTCTTCTTACTCATGGAGCCTTCTAAGTCGGGTTGAGGCGGGAGCTTGCTCTTGTCCAGTATTTTCTTCCATTGGACTGCCTCATCGGTATTCGCGTACCGATCGACCATGCGAAACAGCTCGTTGGTCGTTAAATCAGGATGGATCTCCAGATCCTGTGTGAAGCGGATGTCTCAGACCCCAAACTTGAAGGAGCGAACAACTGCCTCATCCGAGACATTCGGGATCGAATTTCGCACTTGGATGAATCTTTGGACGAACTGTCGCAAAGACTCACCTTCCTGTCTGGATTAAGCACTCGAGGTTGCGCTCTTTGCCTAGGCGGGTGTAGCAGCTCTGAAAATTTGCTCTGAGTGCACTACTGAGTTGCCTCCAGGAGTGAATTGACCCCTCATTCTGATTGAAGAGCCAAGTCCGAGCAGCTCCGTCAAGCACTGTAGGTAGGAAGTTTGCCATAACTTCCTCGTCACCTCCAGCTACTAAAATTGCAGTGGTGTAAATGGAGATGAACTCATCTAGATTCTGAGTCTCGTTGAATCTCTCGATGTGGCTAGGCTTGAACTTGTTCGGCCACGAGACATTACGAAGAGACACTGCAAAAACCTGACATGCGAAAGCCGGGTAGTCGTGGTGGTCTCTTCGGCCACGGTAATCACGGCGATCATCGCTATACTGGCTTCTGACATGCAGACCAAGGTGAGAGAAAACTTCTCGATGTCGGCGCAATGGGGATCGATCTGAGGCAGAATGCTTGGTATGCCTGTGATCGCGACAAGCATACCTTTGACCCCGCGAGGTTGCTCGGGAATTGCTCCGAGGGTCCTCGTGGTACCGATCATACTTCCCACGGCCTTCCCGAGCAAGGCTCGAGAATCACTGTGACGGGAGCGAACAGGGGTGTGATGTCGGTTTTCCCAGGAAATGCTCCAAGCTTTTTGGTCACGAGGTGACCCTAAAAGCTTCATATCGACAACGAGTTTCTCCAAGTCTTCGGCTACAACTGCACCCATCGCTTCCAGGTCCACCTTCTCGGGGAAATTCTGAAGGTCGCGCTCGCCCGCCGCTAGAGCTTGCAGTCACTCCCTGCTCTGGGGAACGAGAGGAGGCGAGTTTGGTCGACGATCATGTACATGCTCTGGTGTGTGACACCCGCGGGAAATCTCGCGAGTTGAGGTTTCAGCCCTGGCGCTCAGTTTTTCACGAGCTTGATGGCGGATGCTCATCAAGGTCCTGTTTAGGGACGCTTTCAGGTGGTTTCTGGCCGCTTCATAGCGGTGATGATGGGTAGCCCCCGAGGATTCAACCTCGGGGTCTTTTTCTCCTCCCGCCATGTTGACATCGTGGGAATGCAAGGATCGTGAAGGTGACATCATGGTGTCTCCCTCGCGATGCAGTTTCGTGATCGGGCTCGAAATGGTCGGGAATGTCCAAACCATTGTAGAGTCCATCGCACTCCTCATCATTTGTGAGGGTATCACGCTGAGAGCGAAGGTATCGCTCTCGTACTGTAGCCACCGGGGAAAGACTCCCAAGTTTGGTGTGACCTTCTGGGTCAGCGACACCAGCTACGCCTTCATCGTCATAGTACATATCATCATCCTCGGCGCCATCGAAGGTGCAGACATCTTGAGTATCCTGGGAATTGGACATCTTTAGGGATTCTTCATGAAAGGATCTGCTAGAGACGATTCCCATGGATGGCGCCAGCTGTCGACGTTTGGGAAACAGGTCCCCACCGAGCTTACTTGTTGAATGAGCGATCAACATGACCCCTTTTTGGTGAAGGGTTTGCATCTGAAGAATGCTCTTAAGATAGGATACTTGGAAAATGGACATAAGGAATTATACTGGTTTGGGCCTCTCACAGTGGAGATAATAACCCTACTCCAGTGATTTCACTATTGCTGTGAAGCTCTTACAGAAAGGCTCGTGTATCTTTGTGTGTTGTTCTGTTTCTATCGGTGTTCTCTTCCGTTCTTGTGTGTCCCCCCTTTACCGATCTACCGGAGGGGTTCTTATAGCTTACAAGATACTATAACTGCAGCCGAATAATGCACGAATTACTACATTAACCGCAACCATAAATGCAACCTTGATTCTCGCCACGTTCTCGTTGTGGGCATAACGGCCCTAGATCGTGGTGGAATTATCGCCACGTAAACATTGTGGGGTGAACACAATCTCTCAACCATACTCGAGGATTTCCTCAGTTTTGACTGATCCTTATGCGTTCCTGAGCTTGCATGCTCGGGGACGAGCACCGAGCCTACTCCGATCGAGCGGACCCACCGGCTAGATTATCTAAAGATCCTCCTTGAGGACACCATCTAAGGGCATGCATGGTTGGCCAAAACTGGCTACTAGGGAAATAGTCTTTATGGAGATTATCCAATCCTCGACAGAAACATAAACATATGAATATAATATATTGCAAATCGAAGTTTATAAAAACTGCTAAGATTCTTGTAACCATACATAAGTATCCAAGTTCCACAACACATCCTACCTGACTGTGAAGTCCATATATGACGATCCTTTGATATAAAATGGCAGTTGCTAAAACAGTTCCAAACCAAAACTCATTTTTTTAAAAAACACTAAATCTAACATTAGAATGACTTCACTAAGTGCCCATGACCGTGGACGCGACTAATCGATTAGATTTACACTATGTAGATTCGTACAACTTTACCCACAAGGAATGATCAAGCTCTTTTGCCAGGCCAATTGAAACACTTCCTTTGGTGTGTCAGCAAGGAGATGCATAATCGTTACATTATCTAGACATGACTTTGCACCAGCCCGGTGGCATTAAGCCCTTGCCATCGAAACAGAAACACACACCTAAGACATGGATCCGTTCATATCACACCTAGGCAGTCAACCTGCCTACACCGTTTCTGTTCTTAACAAGACGTGCACCGTTGCATTGGTATGTAGAAACCCCTACAAGCAGACCTGACCGAATGCCTGTGCTATCTCCCGCCTTCCAATGTACAAAGCCATACCTAAATAACTTACTAGGTTAACGCCGTTCCATACCAGCCTTCGTGGTTGTAAGGATTTCTTGGATCAATAGCATCCTATTGTTCAGTTCTTAACTCGACACAGGCAATACTCCACCCTACACTACATGCAATTCCCTCTGCACAACTAGCTAGTGTCAATAATCACCCACGTCAAAACCGTAGTTCTATTTTGAATTTTTAATAAAGTACTAGCAACCTTTCCAAATGAAATCCATTCATTTAAACATTTGAAATGATCAAGTGCCTTTTTAGCATGGCTAAGCAATTATATTATGCTAGCGATTATACCCCAAAATGACATCATTTATGTCTAATTTACACTAGGGTTTAACAAGGTTCACTTGTTCATACATATTAAGGAAATCCATAATTTACAGGTGTAGCTACTATTTCTACCCAAAATAGTAAATTTATGGGGAATTACTCAGATGCATAATATATTGACAAAAACAACATATGATAGGTAAATGATTGGGCTCGGCATGATCAAGGAGGTGCTTTCCTTGTTGATCATTGTCAGGCTCAAAATCTAGATCAGCAACAAGATCTTCTTCTTCTTCTGGGACGTCGGTGTCTACACGTGGCTTAGCGGAAAAATAAATGACAATTAGTAAACTCCAAAAAGGGCGACAAGAAAACAGATAGTAAAACAAATAGAAACTCACTTCAAAGAACATGAGGCTTCTTTTATGAATTATTTATTCTTAATTTAAAGATTCTAGATGCTAAAATTGATTAAGACTATTGATTTGATCATTCCTTTAACATAAAGAAACCTTCCTTTAATTAGGATTCAGATGCAAAGCAATGTTTATTTAAACTTCTAGTTATTTAAGAGCTTGACTCAAATCATCATATGCATATATGCTCATATATGCACATGAGTGTGTATGCCTTCATCATAGCCAATTATTTTAAATGCTTATTTGATAATTAGTTCTAAAGTATAATTTCAGACGATCTTTGAAAATATAGGGTCTATATTGATATATCAATTCATGAGTATAAGGTTTATTCACTCTTACCTTATTTAGTGAAATCTATATCCATTTGTATACATTATGCATTGAATATTCTCTTTATTAGACAATGAAGCAAACTAATTTGAAAATTAAATGTTTTCACATTTTTAGAATCCTTTCAGCATAAGGTTTCAAACAAAATTTATCCCATTTTATTTAGAATTTATTTGCATAAGTTGCATATAGGATATATTAACAACCTATACTTGTATTCATTATTAAAAAAACACAAAATGAACATTTTTTCAAAATATTTTTGCATATTATGAATCTACAGGATTTTATACGATTTTATAAATTTATTTCACTAATTTTGGAGTTATGGTTCAAAAGTTATAGCATTATATATTGACTCAGGTTTGAAAATGATCTAGAATTCAAAAATACACTTTCACTATTTGGAACACGGCTTTTGCTGTGCGCGCCGGCCTTTTTGAATTGATCCGTAGCCGTTGATTGCCCCGGCCCATGAGTCGCGACTACACAGAGGCGAAGCCCACGGCTAGCAAGCACGGCCCACCTGTCAGCCGTGCACTCACGCATGCGTGTCCGACGGGTGGGGACCGCTTGTCGGCGACAGAGTGCAAGCGCACACGAAATTGACATTGAAGCTGACACCCGGGGTCCACTGGTCAGCTAGACCGAACAGAGGAGTATCTACTCCAGCTCGTCGACGGCAAACCATCTCCGATGATGTGGGATGGTCAGTGCCACGAGGACCAGTGAGTCAATGCGCATTCAATGGTGCTGCTCACTTGACCGGAGATGGCCGGGAAGGTGCCACCACCGCGAAGGTGCAGCGGCCGCCATGGCTGCATGAGCAAAAGCTCGCCGGCGCGATTATTTTCGCCGAACGGAAGTTGGTTGAGCATCAGTATGACACTTAAGACCCCGTTTTACCTTTTAGCTCAGGCAGAAATCAACCGAGTGTGGCTGCCAACTATCACTGGCAAAGAGGAAAACGGTGGAGAAGAGGGCGCTGCCGGCGTAGATACTAAAGGATTAGGCTTGATGAACAAACAGGAACACTCTATGAAGCTCGAGAATGACCCGATTGCAACAACTAATACCTCATCACGTCGAATTTCTATTTTCCCCTCTTTCGGGTTCCTTGGGCAAAATGAAAGAGAGAGTGCCTTATGGAGTTTGTTCACGTGAAGGCTAAGGCAGTTTCACCAGCACTTGATCGGGAGGGGGCAACAGTGGCCGGCGTTGTTCTTCCGTGCCAATGTAGCCACCGATCAAAGGGTATGGCACGAGAAAATCAAGGTGAGGCTGTTGGATTATTTGGGCCAAGCCCACTTAATTGAGACAAATAAATCCTAGAAAATCTCAAAGGCCCATTCATGAGGAGGCATGTGTGCAAGCAATAGTCCCACATTGCTAGTCTATAGTGGTGAACACTAGTTTATATAGTGGAGTGTGATTCACCATGGTAGAACCATGTGGGAGAAAAGGAGAAAGCCCACACGCCTGCTGGCCGGGCCGGGCCGGCCGGGCTGCCCGGCCCGGCGGGCGAGGGCGCGGCGCGGCGGCACTGCGTGAATGGTCCGCCGAATCCGGTCCGAGCCTCGCAGACGCAGCCTCCTTTTGCGCTTTATTCTTTGCTAATCGGGATTGTCGCGGTTGCAAGATGAGATAAGGATTAAAATGCATCTCGATCGTGGCACGCCTTCGAAGTCATGATCTGTCACGGTTACGTAACTCCCTATATATTGCGCCCGCCACCCGTGGAGAATACACACAGAATATTAGGGTTTTGCCACCTCTCGCTGCCGCTTGCCAGCCGCTCTCATCCCGAGCGCCGACGCATACGCATCGGGAGAGCAGTCTCCGGAACCCTTCGTTTCGAGATCCCGCACCGGAGAGGCGAATAAGGTTTTGGGAAGCGCTCCGCGATCGCTTCAAGGTCGCTACCACGGCTCGTCTTCTCGTTCGCCGCTGGACGCCGCCAGAAGCTGCCTCGCGACGCTACGTCACCAACGCTATCTCGCTAACGCCGAATCGCATCTACTACATCGACATCGAATCAAGAACCGCACCGCAACACGCCGCCATCTTCTTTCGCCAAGACGCTCAATCTGTCCTAACCTCGTGGTTAAACAAGTTTATCAAGATGATCATGATGTTCGTGCTGTCTAGTATGTTAGAGAGATGCATGCTAGTTTCTGTCATGCTGTTCATGATTTATATTCGGAATTTAATCTGGCAAATGTCTAATTTCTCAACAATCCAAAAACCTTATTGTAGACATTTTACTAGATTAACAATGGCTGGATTTGCCGACGCACTGAGGCCGGAGAAATTCTCTGGTGTGCACTTTAAGAGGTGGCAAGTCAAGGTCACGCCTCGCTTACGACTATGAATGTATTCTCAGGTTAGTAAAGGCAAGCTCGAAGGTGATCTCTCTGCCGAAAGCGGCAGAAGAGTTTCACGGATGCCAATACTCTCTTCGTGGGATGCATTCTTAGCGTTCTTGCCGATCGTCTGTGTGATGTGTACATGCACATAACAGACGCCAAGGTCTTGTGGGATACGTCGAACGCCAAGTTCGTGCATCGGATGCTGTAAAGGAACTGTATGTCATGGAGAATTTTCATGACTATAAGATGGCCGATAATCGCTCTGTTGTAGAGCAAGCCCATGAGATACAAATGCATTGTCAAGGAACTCGAACTCTGGAATGTGTCTTACCCGATCCTTTTGTGGCGGTTGCATCATTGCAAAACTCCTCCTTCGTGGAGGAGTTTCGCACTACTCTAAAACATAAGAGGACAAAGATATCATCGAAACCCGAGAAGCGCCCCTTGATGTTGAAGAGAAGGCTCTGCTAAGGATTCCAATGGTAAAGGAGCCGAGGGCCACCCAATACCAACATGGTTCGGAAGAACTACGGCAAGAACAAAGGGAAAAATCAGCCTAACAAGACTACCAACTTCAAGAAGAAGAAGATGAACAAGGCCGGTACATCCTGCTTCACATGTGGTGAGGTCGGACACTTTTCCAAGGAATGCCCCGATCGTGCAGACCGCCGAGGAAAAAGGCCAACATGGACAGACGTCCAAGGTCACAACACAAAGGACCGCTAGCAATGCCGAGACGCAGGTATGGTAATTTACCTTCAGATTCTCGATGATTTCAGTCTTCCGGTTGGTGGATTGATACGGTGCTAACGCTCATGTGTGTTCGACATCAATATGTTCTCTTCTTATCGTGTCATTCGGGATTCTTCCGTCCCGATGGGGAATGGGTCACATGCTTCGCTCATGGCACCGCACGGTGGATCTGAAGTTCACCGGAAAGATCGTCTGCCTAAGGAACGTCAAAGATGTCCTTCTATCAACAAGAATCTCGTTAGTGGCTCCCTTCTATGCAGAGATGGGTTTAAGGTAGTGTTAGAGTCCAATAAAGTAGTTGTGTCCAAGCATGGACTATTTATTGGTAAAGGCTATGAGTGCGGAGGCTTGTTCCGCTTTTCCCTTCAGATTTCAATAATAAGTCTCGTGAACCATATATGTGGTAGTGTTAATGATGATGCGAGTACTTGGCACTCTCGCTTATGCCACATTAATTTTGGTCTTATGAATCGGCTTTCCAAAGATGAGTTTAATTCGAATTTCACTATTGCCAAAGGTTCTAAGTGCCATAGTTGTGTGCAATCGAAGCAACCTCGAAAGCCTCACAAGGCGGCCGAGGAGAGGAACTTGGCACCTCTAGAACTCATACATTCGATCTGTGTGAAATGAATGGTGTGTTGACAAAAGGTGGAAAGAGATATTTCATGACATTGATTGATGATGCGACTAGATTTTGCTATGTTTACTTGTTGAAAACTAAGGACTAGACGCTAGACTACTTTAAAATCTATAAAGTGAAGTTGAAAATCAACTAGAGAGAAAGATAAAACGCCTTAGGTCGGATCGTGGTGGCGAATATTTTCCCAAAATCTTTGATGATTTCGTGCGGAACATGGTATTATTCATGAGAGGACACCTCCCTACTCGCCTCGAATCAAACGGGATTGCCGAGAGGAAAACCGACGCCGACCGACTTGGTGAATGCCATGTTGGACACCGCTTGGTTTATCTAAGGCATGGTGGGGAGGTGTGTTGACTTCATGTCATGTCCTCGAATAGAGTTCCCAATGAAACATGGAGAAGACCCTTACGAGAAGTGGGTTGAAGAAAACCATCACTTTCTTACTTGCGCACATGGGGATGCTTGGCGAAAGTCAATGTACCGATTAACAAAAAGCGTAAGCTCGGGCCTAAGACAATGGATTGTGTCTTTCTGGGATATGCTCAGCGGAGCATCGCTTATAGATTTTTAGTAGTTAAATCTGATGTGCCTGATATGTATGTTGATACTATTATGGAGTCTCGTGATGCTACGTTTTTTGAGAATATATTTCCGATGAAACATATGCATAGCACTTCTAGTTTTTCTTCTGAGATAATTCCTGAGACCATTACACCTGTTGAGTCTTCTGAGCAACCACTCGAGAAAATCCTAGAGGAGGATGACAATGAAGCTCCTAGAAAGAGCAAGAGACAGAGGATTGAAAAATCCTTTGGCAATGATTTCATTGTGTACCTCGTGGATGATACTCCCACGTCCATTGCAGAGGCATATGCATCTCCAGATGCAGATAATTGGAAAGAAGCTGTCCAGAATGAGATGGACTCGATTCTCGCCAATGGGACTTGGGAGGTGACTGAACGGCCCTATGGGTGTAAACCTGTGGGTTGTAAGTGGGTGTTCAAGAAGAAGCTTAGGCCTGATGGTACTATTGAGAAGTACAAGGCTCGGCTTGTGGCTAAGGGTTACACCCAAAAAGAAGGCGAAGATTTCTTTGATACTTATTCACCTGTTGCTAGAATGACCACCATTCGAGTATTACTTTCCCTGGCTGCCTCATATGGTCTTCTCGTTCATCAGATGGACGTGAAAACAGCTTTCCTTAATGGAGAGTTAGATGAGGAAATCTACATGGAGCAGCCTGATGGGTATGTAGTAAAGGGTCAAGAGAGCAAGGTGTGTAAATTATTGAAATCTTTGTATGGCCTGAAACAAGCACCTAAGCAATGGCATGAGAAGTTCGACACCACTTTGACTTCTGCGAACTTTGTCATTAATGAGGCTGATAGATGTGTATACTATCGCTATGGTGGGGGTGAAGGAGTTATATTGTGCCTTTATGTGGACGATATAATTGATCTTTGGCACAAATATTGATGTGATCAATGAGGTCAAGTCTTTTCTCACAAAGAAATTTGATATGAAAGATCTCGGGAGAAGCCGATGTAATTTCAACATCAAGCTTATTAGGATGAGAGTGGGATTACTCTTCGCAATCCCACTATGTGGAGAAGGTCTTGAGCCGGTTTGGCTTTATGGACAGCAAGCCCTCTCCACTCCTTATGATCCGGTGTGACACCGAGAAAGAATAAGAGAATTGGCTTAAACCAATTGAGATATTCTCGATTGTCGGTTCGCTCATGTATCTTGGTCGGTGCAACGAGACTCGATATATCATTTGTCGTGAGCAAATTGAGTAGGTTCATGTCAAACCCGGTTCGATCATTGGCATGCACTTGAAAGGGTAATGCGCTATTTGAAAGGTACTATGAGTTATGCGATTCACTATTCAGGCACCTGCAAAGGCTTGAGGGATATAGTGACTCGAATCGGATTTCGATGTAGATGAGCTCTATGCCACCGGTGGATATGTGTTTACCATTGGTGGTGGTGCGTTGTCATGGAGGTCTTGCAAATGCACCATCTTGACAAGGTCAACCATGGAGGCGGAGCTCATCGCTTTAGATACTGACCATCGAGAGGCAGATTGGCTGCGTGAGTTTGATGGACTTTGGTGGTTGAAAAACCAATACCGCTATCCTTATGAACTGTGATAATCAACTGTGATTGCTAAAGTGAACAATGCTAAGGATAATGCGAAGTCATCAAGACACGCCAAAAGACGCATCAAGTCTGTCAGAAATTGAGAAACTCCGGAGTTATAAGTGTGACTTATATTCAAGCAGACAAAAACTCGCAGATCCTTTACGAAGGGACTATCGCGAATGTGATAGAAGGTGCATCGAGGAGATGGGTATGAGACCCATATAAGTTGCAATAGTGGTAACCTCACCTTTGTGATCGGAGATCCCGTGAATTGGGTCTGGGTAAAACAAGCTATTGGCGAACCGAGGAGAGTAATGTTACCCTCTCTAAGTGAAGATGCAATACTCTCAAAATGTCAGAAGGCGGGATGGCAATATGCCTTAATGTGTTTCTATTGGCTATAACTAGCGAAGATGTCGTTCTCTGAGCATTCTTGAAAGAACACACCTATATGAGCCCGACTGCCTAAAGTCGCATCTATGAGATTCGGGTGATCTCTAGTAAGCTCATGAAGAGACCATGGAGTACGACTCATATGCTCCACCATGGAGAAGGCTCTTGGCAGCCAGTATCGCTTATGACTTTGAGTGAAACTGTTCACACAAAACTTGCAATTCAAGGCATAGTCCATTGTTCAAGTTGTGGATGGGTGTAGCTTGGAGCTCTAGCGAAGTTCAACTTAACTGCCTGAAACGCCGTATATTAAACAAGAGTGAGTATTGGCAAATCTCTAAATGGACCTTGAGATCGGTGGGGATTGTTGGATTATTTGGGCCAAGCCCACTTAATTGAGACAAATAAATCCTAGAAAATCTCAAAGGCCCATTCATGAGGAGGCATGTGTGCAAGCAATAGTCCCACATTGCTAGTCTATAGTGGTGAACACTAGTTTATATAGTGGAGTGTGATTCACCATGGTAGAACCATGTGGGAGAAAGGAGAAAGCCCACACGCTGCTCGCCTCGCCTCGCCGGGCCGGGCCGGGCACTCGCACGCACGCGCCCGGGCGGGCGGGCGAGGGCGCGGGCGGCTTGACACTGCGTGAATGGTCCGCCGAATCCGGTCCGAGCCTCGCAGACGCAGCCTCCTTTTGCGCTTTATTCTTTTGCTAATCGGGATTGTCGCGGTTGCGAGATGAGATAAGGATTCCGTAATGCACTCCGATCGTGGCACGTCTTCGAGTCATGATCATCACGTTACCGTAACTCCTATATATTGCGCCGCCACCCGTGGAGAATACACACGAATATTAGGGTTTTGCCACCTCGCCGCTGCGCCGCCAGAGCCGCTCCATCCCGAAGCGCCGACGTGCATCTCGCATCGGAGAGCGTGTCTCCGGAACCCTTCGTCTCGAGATCCTGCACCGAGAGGGCGAATAAGGTTTTGGAAGCGCTCCGCGCGATCGCTCAAGGTCGCTACCACGCTCGTCTTCTGTTTCTTCTTTGGACGCCGCCGTAGCCAGCCGCTCTCGCGACGCGCCGTCACCAACGCTATCTCGCTAACGCCGCAACCGCATCTACTACATCGACACCGAACCGCAACCGTACCGCAACACGCCGCCATCTTCTTCTGCTCAGTACGTTCAATCTGTCCTAACCTCGTGGTTAAACAAGTTTATCAAGATGATCATGATGTTCGTGCTGTCTAGTATGTTAGAGAGATGCATGCTAGTTTCTGTCATGCTGTTCATGATTTATATTCGGAATTTAATCTGGCAAATGTCTAATTTCTCAACAGAGGCGTGGGGGGAACGAGGCTGGATGCGGCGCCAGCTGAGCGTGGGCGGTGCCATTGATATGCCGAATCGGTGACGCAGAGAGAGCTGATCAGATGAACTCGGCTTCAGGAAGGAAAAGAGGGGAGAACGGAGACGGCAACTGACGGATGGGACCAGGTCCATCGGCAGCGACGCGGGGCTTTTCCCGTTACTCGCCAGTGAACGGGGCCATCACAGCTCCCGGGCCCACATAGCAGTGACAAAGCAAGAGATAAAAGAATAAGTCAGCCCGGACTTATCCTTTTTTTAATTAGGCTACCAAATCACTGTTATGTTTCGTGAAACTTTTTTACCATAGTCATATGGTAGTTTTTATCCTCCAGAAAAATTTTGAGACTAAAAAATCCTTTGTAGAATTTACATAAATTCTGACACTACGTACTATCCAAAATCCCCTTTTTGAGTTTTGATTTATTTTAGGGTGTAAATGATATTATTTATTTTTAAATTTTTTTATAAATGTGTAATTTCGGTTAAGGATACTTCCATAAAAATTTCAAGTCAATATATTTCATATTTATTTTATAAAAATTCTGACATGCCTTTTTTATATTTTTAAAGTTTCTGTTTTTGAATTTTTAAAATACTTAATTTACATGATTAATTTCTGAAATTTTTACCAGTGGTATATACTGTACGGAGGATATTGTGAAAATCTTTTCAGCTTCAGATATGTTTCGAAAATTTTATTTCAATTCTGACTTACACTGTTTTCTGTCAAAAGGGGTGTCTTTTCAATTATCTACTCACTTTTCTGTGCATAAAAAATTATTTACTGGCTGACTTACTCAGATGCAGAAGTATGATGTGGGAAAGAAGATCCAAGACTTTTCAATGGGGAAAGCACCTCTTCTGATTTGGCGCGTGGGCTTTTTCATTCAGAGGTAGCCACTGATAGGAGGGGTGCCAAGGTCAGTGTCTCACGTGTGGGCGACGCGCGCAAGCAAGACACTGACAGGCTTGGCCCGGTTGTCATCTGCTCCGAATAGGGGAGACAGTGGCTGACCTCACCAGCGATGAACTGGTACAGGAATCAATGAATCGGTAGCACGGAGAGCTTCTAAGCATCACGGTGATCACAGGGGACTAGCTTTTGTGGCTATTAGGCTACCAAATCACTGTTATGTTTCGTGAAACTTTTTACCATAGTCATATGGTAGTTTTTATCCTCCAGAAAAATTTTGAGACTAAAAATCCTTTGTAGAATTTACATAAATTCTGACACTACGTACTATCCAAAATCCCTTTTTGAGTTTTGATTTATTTTAGGTGTAAATGATATTATTTATTTTTAAAATTTTTATAAATGTGTAATTTCGGTTAAGGATACTTCCATAAAAATTTCAAGTCAATATATTTCATATTTATTTTATAAAAATTCTGACATGCCTTTTTATATTTTTAAAGTTTCTGTTTTTGAATTTTTAAAATACTTAATTTACATGATTAATTTCTGAAATTTTTACCAGTGGTATATACTGTACGGAGGATATTGTGAAAATCTTTTCAGCTTCAGATATGTTTCGAAAATTTTATTTCAATTCTGACTTACACTGTTTTCTGTCAAAAGGGTGTCTTTTCAATTATCTACTCACTTTTCTGTGCATAAAAATTATTTACTGCTGACTTACTCAGATGCAGAAGTATGATGTGGGAAAGAAGATCCAAGACTTTTCAATGGGGAAAGCACCTCTTCTGATTTGGCGCTGGGCTTTTTTCATTCAGAGGTAGCCATCGATAGGAGGGGTGCCAAGGTCGTGTCTCACGTGGGCGACGCTGCAAGCAAGACACGACAGGCTTGGCCCGGTTGTCATCTGCTCGAATAGGGGAGACAGTGGCTGACCTCACCAGCGATGAACTGCACAGAATCAATGAATCGGTAGCACGGAGAGCTTCTAAGCATCACGGTGATCACAGGGACTAGCTTTTGTGGCTCGGGATTGGCGGAGGTATGGCGCCACCCGCCGCTTGCGGCGAGCCATGGCTATGCGGATGCGAGCTCGGTCAAGAAGAAAAATGACGCCATCGGCGACGGCTTAAGTATCAGAGACCAAGGGGTACTATTTTACCGTCGCCATGGTGGAAGTGATCACAACTGCACCACCCGCTGGCCGGTGAGAAAGAAGAAAGAAACCTTGAGCTTGATTGATGAGATGAGTGGCGAGTTAGGATTTTAGTTATGGATGGTCCAACTTAACAAGTTTCATGATGCAATTGCTAAGATGGCATTTAGCAGATGCTCTTAATATAGGTATGCAGGCAATTTAAGGTGCTAAGCTTGGACGAGTCATGTGTCTCCAAACGATTCGATAAGACCTAAATCATCAAAGCTCCATCTTACTGAGATTAACCGGACAGAGATGACACTCTAGTAGCCATTGACAGTTGTCCACTGATCTGACATTGTAGGAAATTGCTAGCATACGAGCCTTGACGAAGGGCCATGAGCGCAGTATGTGCGAATGCAATGAGATCAATTCGACGCTGTTCGGAGCTACACACTCTGTCGAGCCGCTAAGGCATCGAGTACCAATACTTGATAGTACTCTGACATGACGCTGATGCTGAAAGTGATCCTTGAGCTGTTGATGTCAAGCTCTAAGGCTAGCCTGCACACCTTGTTGTCCTGAGCTTCATGCTTGGTGCCGACTAATGGCGAACTCTCTTGAGTCACGTTCGCAGCCATTGACCATGCTATTCCCTTGGCCTGGACGTTTCTCCATGAGCTATCTGTCTAATTCTGACCTGGGATCAGAGGTCTTGGACTGGCGAGGCTACAATGGCCTTAAGCATAATGACGAATGTCGTCGCCGACCTCGAGATTGTACCATTGGTTTGATTACATAGTCCTCCATCGTCACTTGGTACATGATTCTAGTGGTTCAAGCAGGTGACCTCAAAGGTTCAAGTTTCTCGACAATTGTGCATATGCTTGATTGCCACTGCATCTACAAAGCTCATCTTCGAGCTTGTCTTCGATTTCAGAACTTGACTTCACTACGTAGACTCTGGCAGTCCCATTCGTCCTATGGTCATGAGCAGGCGCTCGGACTCCTTAAGGAAGGTCGCCGATCATAGATGACTAAGCTCGCGTCCGAATGGGCTTGTGAACTTGTGTCGATCTTGCACAGATGCAATTGTAGCTTCAGATTGCGCTCATTGCTACGTCTATACCAAATGACACATGCCTTATCGATCAGTGACTTGGCTATCTTGGCTCAGTCCGAATTTAACCAGGATGCTAAGTCCTAGGACTGAGCCTGATCGACTCGAGCTACTCATTCGTGACTGATCAAATGAATTGAACCATAGTCTTACTCTCAATCTTATGAACGCAGTGCCTAATCAGGAGACATTCTCGCAGACTTGCACGATCGGCCGTTGTGCATTCTCGCCAAGCAAGACATACATTGCTTCGTGTGCACCGTTATGCAGTGAATATCTCACGACAGCATGGATCTATCATCGCAATGCGGGAATTGACTCCATTTGACGAAGGGAGCGAAGCCAAGGGCGTGAGAGTCGTATTCAGCTAAGTCATAAGGCTCACGCACTAATGCAGATGGTGATCTCAGTGCAGCTCGAATCGCTATGTGGCAGCATGAGCCTTGAGTCATTGAGTCCAGCTCGCTACTGCAATGCTTGGTCTGATTGAGTTCCCATGCAATTCCACCAATACGGAGCATTTTCGATCTTCATTTTATTCATGTCTGCACAATCGAGCAGAGTTGTCCGACAGCATTCTACGATTCATAGTTATCAAGTACTGAGCCAATTGCAAGACGAGGTCTCGAATGAGTCTCCGATCTTGTGAGCGGCTTGCACAAGCTTGAGGATCACGGCTCAACAGTCGCCTCCGAGAACTATGCGGAATGCTAATGGAAGTTCAGACTCAATCGACTCCTTCGCCTGAGCATTGGCATGATTCTAGCGCGTAGGTGATGCTACCAAACTAGGTCTCATCGATGTGAGTTCGAATTCTCTGATCCATTGCAGATGTCGAATGACACCGCTATCTGCAACTTAGGCAGACCTCGCTTGCACGACTACCATCTCCTTTTCGCTTACAAATGTTCGGCATAAGAGTTCATAAGGTACCTATGGATCGTTCGAGGAGCATGTGATCCATGATCGATCATGGTTTGAGCAGCAGCCTGATGAGCTAACATGACGAACGTACGGTTGCTGGCCAAGCCGTTAGCAGCACTCGATTATGGCGATCTGGTGAAGGTATTCGAGTTCGTCGACTCAATCGGTGATTCATTCGACCAGTACATGTTCTATCTTATCCTACGGCATACTGTCACGCGATTTGCCTTGGGTCTTCGTCAAGGTCTTGTGACACCGATCTGGTGGCCCTGAAGACGAACACTCATGCCAATGCGACTTCTAATGCCACTTGAACCTTGTGACGTGTTTTATCTGATAAATCTTTTCGAGTATCGTGCATCTGGCTCTTGCCAGCGTTCTCCAAGGATTGCTCACGCGTTAGGCTGCCACTCGCTGATGGGAGGTTCGACGTCAGACATCTTTCTGACCCTGGATACCTCTAGAGTGCGTACGACAGCTCTATTTAGATCTATAAGCGCATAACCATTCGAAACATTGATTAGCGCAAGTTAAGCCATTGTACCTCTGGCTATCTTGCCACAACCATGTGTACATTAATGACTTGTGGTACTCATGCTAAGTCTTACCGACTCATGTGTTATTACGATATGCTCTGAAGCTCAGCCGTTGTGGTCCAGACACTCTATCACTTGGATGGTCATTCGAAAGTCACTCTTGACCAGACGCCACTGGGGCGAGAATCTACCTAGACTAGCATTGAATCTATCATCGACACAGCTCATGATGCATCACTTTACATACCTGCCAGTCTTCTAAGCCTTCACATGCGAGTATCAACTCCTGCCGCGGAGTAGCTATTCATTCATTCAACAATAATCAGGTCGACATTACCTTTGTTGAGACCAATCCTACATGCTTCTTCGGAGCTCTAATCCCGACTTATGTGCCACTATCGCAATAACTACCTTGAATGAGGTTGTAAATCAAGATCTCAAGTACATCTGTTGAACGAATTGCCATCAAGGGAATAGTACGCACATGATCATTACTTGACGATGATAAAGCCTCTACATGAAGATGCCATACGACCTATGGCTCTTATCATTCAGCGCTAGGTTGTACGCATGCTTCGTTGGTAGCCTAAGATCTCCGAGGGCTAATTTATGGTAGCAACTAGCTATTGACCGATAATGCATGAGATCCTCAATGAGCAATCTGAAGACATTCGAAGGTCTTTCTGGCTACGACTCTTCCGTGCTTGAAGTCGGTAAATTGGTAACTCAACAGTAGAGTCTCTTTCACGTCGTCAGGCTTGACTCATCGCGCACGACTATACACGACACGAAACCAAGAGGACTATGACCTTGTAAACGTATCAGGATATTCCAATACCGCTCTAAGCATTTGGATATCAAGAGCGAAACAGAATAATATGCATCAGGACTATCCTATGATCTCGTACTTTTTCACGCCACGGTCTCATGTGGCATCATCGGATCCTATTAAGCCTAAGCTAGGTCAAACGAGATTAAAGGACTATTCTCCATTGAATGCATCATTGCATACGTTGACTCAGTTTCGACACAGTTTCTAATGGATGCTTCAAAGATGTCAGTGCATCTGCGCTTCGTCAATTTAATTGGGCGCCGTAGATGAAATCCCGTGGGAACGAAGACGTTTGGTCATAATGTCATTGTGCCCAACGGAAATCCGACATTGAGGTTCAACCCAACCAGCCTTAAGGGATTCATCGGTTTCGCTAGGGCGGTTGCGCCCTCGGAGATCACCCCGGTTCTGGTTTGCCTCAACATGCCCCTGGAATGAAGGTTAATAGGTTTGCTTGATGACTCAAATTTTCGGTTGTAAAGTAATCCTACCATCATCCTTTGTGTTACGAAGGACGTCGAGTTGCTTTTCTGGCTGGAATTCCCCATTTAACCTTGGTCCTTTAAATTCAGTAATAAATTCAATAATCCATAAATAAGTTAATTAATAATGCTTAGGATTCTACCCGAGGATCGTAGCTTTATAGGAATTGGGTTCACAACTTTTGGGAGGCCCCAAACCCCCCTTTTTTTGCCCGGGATCCTTGAAAGGAAGGAAATTTTAAAACCCGGGCCCACAAGGGAAAATTTTCCCCCAAAAGGTTTCTTTGGGGTAACCCTTGTAAAACTTTATTTTTGGGGTTTTTTACGGGTTCTGTTTGGGTTCCCCTTACCATCTAACCCCGGGGCCTTTCCCCGTTAAACCCTAAAACCCCAAAAAAAAAAAAAAATTTTTTTCCTTTTGGTTTAAAAGATAAAAGGGTTCCAAACAAACCCAAGGTTTTCCCTTTTCTCCAAAACCCCTTTTGTGCCTTTCAAAATTTTTCCGCCCCAGGTGATTAAACCCTTTGGGGAACCCAAAGGCAGTGGTTTCCAAAAAAAAGCTTTGGGTTACAAGGGAAAATTATTATTAAACCCCGGGAAAACCCCCCTTAAAGAAACCACAAAACCTCAACGGGGTTTTCCCCTTTTAAATTTTGATAAATGGACCCCCCCAAAATTAAAAACCCCTTCCCCCAAATTTATTGGTCCCCGGAAAAGGTTTAATTTAATTTTTGGATTTCCCGATTTTAAAAAGGGATATTTGAAAGGTACTATGAGTTATGCGATTCACTATTCAAGGCACCCCGCAAAGGCTTGAGGATATAGTGACTCGAATCGGATTGATGTAGATGAGCTCTATGCCACCAAAGGGATATGTGTTTACCATTGGTGGTGGTGCGTTGTCATGGAGGTCTTGCAAATGCACTATCTTGACAAGGTCAACCATGGAGGCGAGCTCATCGCTTTAGATACGTACCATCGAGAGGCAGATTGGTGCGTGGAGTTTGATGGACTTGCGTGGTTGAAAACTAATACCGCTATCCTTATGAATCGTGATAATCAATCGTGATTGCTAAAGTGAACAAGAAGCAAGGATAATGCGGTCATCAAGACACGCCAAAAGACGCATCAAGTCTCGCCAGAAATTGAGAAACTCCGAGTTATAAGTGTGACTTATATTCAAAGCAAAAACTCCGCGATCCCTTTACGAAGGACTATCGCGAATGTGATAGAAGGTGCATCGAGGAGATGGGTATGAGACCCATATAAGTTGCAATAGTGGTAACTCACCTTTGTGGATCGGAGATCCCGTGAATTGGGTCCCGGTAAAACAAGCTATTGGCGAACCGAGGAGAGTAATCATATCTCTAAGTGAAGATGCAATACTCTCAAAATGTCAGAAGGCGTGATGGCAATATGCCTTAATGTGTTTCTATTGGCTATAACTAGCGAAGATGTCGTTTCTGAGCATTCTTGAAAGAACACACCTATATGAGCCCGACTGCCTAAAGTCGCAGTCTATGAGATTCGGTGATCTCTAGTAAGCTCATGAAGAGACCATGGAGTACGACTCATATGCTCCACTCATGAGAAGGCTACTGGCAGCCGTGTATCGCTATGACTTTGAGTGAAACTGTTCACACAAAACTTGCAATTCAAGGCATAGTCCATTGTTCAAGTTGTGGATGGGTGTAGCTTGGAGCTCTAGTGTAAGTTCAACTTAATGCCTCATACCAAACGCCGGTATATTAAACAAGAGTGAGTATTGGCAAATCTCTAAATGGACCTTGAGATCCTGTGGGGATTGTTGGATTATTTGGGCCAAGCCCACTTAATTGAGACAAATAAATCCTAGAAAATCTCAAAGGCCCATTCATGAGGATGTGTGCAAGCAATAGTCCCACATTGCTAGTCTATAGTGGTGAACACTAGTTTATATAGTGGAGTGTGATTCACCATGGTAGAACCATGTGGGAGAAAGGAGAAAGCCCACACGCTGCCGCCTCGCCGCCGTTTGCCGGGTCGTGCATCGCATCGCACGCCCGGCGGGCGGGCGAGGGCGCGGCGCGGCGGCACTCGCGGAATGGTCCGCCGAATCGGTCCAGCCTCGCAGACGCAGCCTTCTTTTGCGCTTATTCTAATCGATTGTCGCGGTTGCAAAGATGAGATAAGGATTCCGCAATGCATCGCGATCGTGGCACGCCGAAGTCATGATCATTTACTACCGTAACTCCTATATATATTGCGCCGCCACCCGTGGAGAATACACACGAATATTAGGGTTTTGCCACTTCTCGCCGCCGCTGGCCGCCAGAGCCGCCTCCATCCCGAGCGCCACGCATTCGCAATCGGGAGAGCAGTCTCTCCTAACCCTTCGCTTCGAGATCCCGCACCGAGAGGGCGAATAAGGTTTTGGAAGCGCCCGCGCGATCGCTTCAAGGTCGCTACCACGCTCGCCTTCCCGTCTCGCTCGCCGACGCCGCCAGAGCTGCCGCTTCCTCGCGACGCTGCCGCCACCAACGCTATCCTCGCTAACGCCGCAACCGCATCTACTACATCGACACCGAACCGCAGAATCGCACCGCAACACGCCGCCATCTTCTTCTCGCCAAGACGCTCAATCTGCCCTAACCTCGTGGTTAAACAAGTTTATCAAGATGATCATGATGTTCGTTGCCTAGTATGTTAGAGAGATGCATGCTAGTTTCGCTATGCCGTTTCATGATTTATATTCGAATTTAATCGCAAATGTCTAATTTCTCAACAGAGGCGTGGGGGAACGAGGCTGGATGCGGCGCCAGCTGAGCGAGGGCGGTGCCATTGATATGCCGAATCGGTGACGCAGAGAGAGCTGATCAGATGAACTCGGCTTCAGGAAGGAAAAGAGGGGAGAACGGAGACGGCAACTGACGGATGGGACCAGGTCCATCGGCAGCGACGCGGGGCTTTTCCCGTTACTCGCCAGTGAACGGGGCCATCACAGCTCCCGGGCCCACATAGCAGTGACAAAGCAAGAGATAAAAGAATAAGTCAGCCCGGACTTATCCTTTTTTAATTAGGCTACCAAATCACTGTTATGTTTCGTGAAACTTTTTACCATAGTCATATGGTAGTTTTTATCCTCCAGAAAAATTTTGAGACTAAAACCTTTGTAGAATTTACATAAATTCTGACACTACGTACTATCCAAAATCCCTTTTTGAGTTTTGATTTATTTTAGGGTGTAAATGATATTATTTATTTTAAAATTTTTATAAATGTGTAATTTCGGTTAAGGATACTTCCATAAAAATTTCAAGTCAATATATTTCATATTTATTTTATAAAAATTCTGACATGCCTTTTTTATATTTTTAAAGTTTCTGTTTTTGAATTTTTAAAATACTTAATTTACATGATTAATTTCTGAAATTTTTACCAGTGGTATATACTGTACGGAGGATATTGTGAAAATCTTTTCAGCTTCAGATATGTTTCGAAAATTTTATTTCAATTCTGACTTACACTGTTTTCTGTCAAAAGGGGTGTCTTTTCAATTATCTACTCACTTTTCTGTGCATAAAAAATTATTTACTGGCTGACTTACTCAGATGCAGAAGTATGATGTGGGAAAGAAGATCCAAGACTTTTCAATGGGGAAAGCACCTCTTCTGATTTGGCGCGTGGGCTTTTTTCTATTCAGAGGTAGCCATCGATAGAGGGTGCCAAGGTCTGGTCTCACGGTGGGCGACGCCACAAGCAAGACACTCGACAGGCTTGGCCCGGTTGTCATCTGCTCCGAATAGGGGAGACAAGGCTGACCTCACCAGCGATGAACTGCACAGAATCAATGAATCGGTAGCACGGAGAGCTTCTAAGCATCACGGTGATCACAGGGACTAGCTTTTGTGGCTCGGGATTGGCCGAGGTATGGCGCCAACAGCTGGCTAAGCGGAGCCATGGCTATGCGGATGCGAGCTCTCGTCAAGAAGAAAATGAGCGCCATCGGCGACGGCTTAAGTATCAAGAGACCAAGGGGTACTATTTTACCTGGCGTCATGGTCGAAGTGATCACAACCAAGCACCACCAGTTGGTTTGGTGAGAAAGAAGAAAGAAACCTTGAGCTTGATTGATGAGATGAGTGGCGAGTTAGGATTTTAGTTATGGATGGTCCAACTTAACTTTTTTAACAATATAAGTGCAGCATACTAACATTTAAATAAAAAAATACCAAACACAATATGATCAAATAAAAAGCTTTAACAACCATCTAGCATCTTAAAATAAAAGGTATTAAATCTGTAGCTTACATACCTATAATGATAGTTTAAGAAGAATACATTGCTAGGTCTTTTTCTCAGGCCTACGCTTCCTATTGGCCATGAAAGTGCTGATAATATCATCTTCACTTACTTGTAAGAAAATTTCTCGCTCAACAAAACTGCGGAAGACGAAAGAACGATGCCGAGACGATCGTGCGTATAGGAGTCGGCTGAGGAAGTCCTACGATTTTTTTCCCTACAGAAAAATACCTAAAGGCTAATGGACTGGGGGCCAGGGTGGTCCGTGGCCCACCGAGACCACCCTGTAGCTCCGCCCCTGGATGAGATCATGAGCTTTGATGAGCATTGGGTGAGCATTTAGGGTTCTATTTAAGCTCACCTTGGTGATCAGCTCGGGTGAAGATCGGCCCAAACAATGGGGCAATCAGATGCCTAAGATTGAAGGAGATGAAGGGCGGCGGTCAGAATCGAGGTTAATCCGAGCCGCAGACACGTCCCCGCCTAGATTTCGAAGTCCACAAAGACTAACCGAGAGCATTTCAATTTGGACTAATACTCACCTCAATGTATGGTTTGAATTAGGACTCGATTCGGGTTCACGGTGGCAATGGCGCTTAAGAGGTGCTCGAGCTTATCGGGCCACCGAGTGGTTGAATGGGTATGCGCTTAGGCCGAGGAACACCTTTGCTCGCTTTTTATAGGTGCTAGAAGATGAAGCCACAAAATGTATAATTATGGAGAAACGAGGCCGCAGAGGTGTATGAGCGGGCGCAAATGATGCGATGAATCAAAGTGGGGAATGAATCGAACCGAGAAGCTTAAACTTCAAAAGGACAGAGTGGCTTTTGCTGGGTGGAAGAAGAGGATTGGGAAGAGATCGCCACGGGGACCGGCCCCACCTGGCAGAGGTAGAAAAGAGGCCAGGTCGGTTGCCCCTCGCAAAAGGGATCCAAGACAGAAATTGGGCCCACCTCAGAAGAGAGAAGAGAAGAACGATAAGGAGATAAGGCTCTGCAGCTCAGGTTTGGCATTAAAATAGGTAACAAATCCAGTTTTAAAATTGCAAAACTTTTTTTTAGGGTCCTGGGATAATCGTTGATACCCAGTAAAAATATTAGGTTAAAATTATTTACATAAAAATTTTGAAAATTCTGACAATGCCACATGGACAGAAAATCCATTTCGGAATTTATTTTATTTGAGTATGAAAATGATGTCAAATATTTTTGAAACGTTTTTTAAGAGTTTAATATGTACTATTAATGATTGAATAAATATTTCAAATCAAAATCATAAATATTTATTTTCTACAAAGTCCGACATCACAATTTCCAGATTTTCTAGTTTTCAGCTTTTAAAATTCAAAAAGACAATAAAATTGAATATTAATTTTTATATTTTTATAAAGGTAAATATTTATCTGAGAAATGTGGTAAAACTTTTAGCAAAGGATAAGCTTGGAAAATTTTTAAATAAAACTGCCAATGTACTGTTCATAGTCAAAACCATTAATGTGCACCTCTTATCATCAATAAATGGGTTCACACGAATTTTGACTGCTGTAAAGTTATTCTAGAGATTTATAATATTTTAATATAATATTTTTTAAGATTTATATTGAAATTTTGTTTTTACCTTTTGCTTTTACCATTTTACCATTTCAATATATATGACTTTTCTTTTAAAGAAAAACTCAAGAAAAACCAATAATGCTAGAGAACTCAGGAAATGAAAATTCAAATTAAGATCATATTTAAAATTCATTTTTATAGTTTGTTTTGGAAGAAACGGTTTTGAATATTGCAATTTATTCTTTTTTTCAAGGCTATAATTCAAGAAAACGAGAAAAAATGATATTGTAGATTCAAATCTTGAGTTCAATTGAAATTTTTATTTGATTTCATTTTTCTTTTTTATTTTTCCTTTTTTGAATTTTTCGAGATGTTACGGATGAGTATCCAATTCTGATACGCCAGTTTTCTCAAGTATCTAAGTAACATAGCACTACACATTCTAATTAAATCCCTAGAAGATGTAAATGTTTCATAATTTAGATCCGCATGTTCATCATCATTCCTTGCAGTGGACTCCGTCATATCTACAGCTAATACTTTTCTTCTCATTTTACTATATGATAGTACTGATCATTTGTATGGCCCCATCCAACATGACCTGCAGCGAGATGGCAACCACATGATTATTCCAGAGTGTAGCACTATTGACCGATTATAGAGGAGAGCACTTCTGTTCATCTCGGAGCACTTCACCTGCAGCCTTATTACTGCCTCTGGCCGTCCGTGAACCGCCGGAGACAACCACGGCGAGCTTCCTCCTTTGCTAACGACCACGGCAGACGGCCGCTCCAGCGCACTGATTACAAAAGCTAAGGTATCCCGCTGAGCTTTCTCCTTTCTTCCTGTTCGTGTGTGCATTGCTTTTCTGTGTAAACAGTAGATAGAAGAGGTGTTTCTGTGTAGGATCTATATACACCAATATAGCAATTAGAGAGAGGGTGAATAATTGTGTAGAAGCTAAAACTAATTTTTAATGATAACAAATTGTGAAAAATTGCTTCGGTTTTGACGAAGATGATTGATATACGCTCACTAAAAAATTAATTCTAAAGATCCCACTGTTGGATTGATGTGAAATTTTAACTGTAGAAACTAGATTTGATTTCAAATCTAATCCAATAAGAATTAGCTCAATCAGATCTACGGATCTAGAGATATAACCTTCATAAGATGTCTATAGCTAATAAAGATGAAAATAGATCAAACCCTAATTGCAAGATTAATCATGATCTACAAGGAATTAACCAATCAAACTTTTCAGATCAATCACTTGATGCCCTAGAAAGATTTTGAATGGATCAAATCAAAACTATCATAGTAAAACAATGAATCAATCTACAAATAAAATGACATAGAAACGAAGAACGAGATTACCAACACATCAACTTAAAAATCTTAATTTTTATTACTAAGATATATTCACAAAGAAAATTCCTGTTGGTCGCTAGCCAATAAACTTTTTGCTGATCAAACAGAGATTCTATGAAGCGCCCGTCCCATGCATGCAGCTGCCTGGAGCTTTTCTTTTTTTCTTTTGGTGAGCCGCTGCCTGCCGAGAGCAAAAAAAAAACGGCTGCAAGTTCCTGACGCGAGTAGCAAGTCTTCGTCGCAGGCCGCCAAGGACTTCTCCCTTTTTTTTTAGTCAGCCGTAAGGAACAAAAGCTCGACGTCAAGCCCGTCCGGATCACCGGCTCAACTACGCCAGTCTTCAGGAGCGTTTTGCAAGTCGCCCGTATATGCATGCACAGCCGCCAATCTTCTTTTTCTAGTCGCGCATGCAAAAAGCGCAATGGCCGCGAGTCATGTGCAGCCACCAGCCGCAAGTTTTTTGACAAAAAACACTAACTCTTATCTCTAATTAAATACATGTATGCATATCCGCTGGATCCAATTATATATACAAGACCCAATACATGTATATAATCAAAATTCACACATGTACACGCACAGTCCACTTGTCGCCAAGGACTCACTCGCCTCCACGCAGTAATCGTTTCTAGTCCTAACGCCTCGCATGACATCTTTGACCACAAGGATCTCGGTTTCTCCTTTAACCTAGTCCTGAATCTCGCCTCCATGAATTTAGTTCCAATCCAGTCACCAACCACGTCGCCTCAACCAATACTTGCACATGAATAAACACGAAACCGCAGACGAAGACAAAGTCCACAACTTGACTTAAGAGCAGTCCATGTAACTACTCACAGTACAAACGCATTGCATCAAGCAAAACTATTACCATGCTATCACAAGCATATTAAGTAATCATCTAAAATAGCACATGCATAAGCACTACATATGGCAAGAGCACAACCACTTTACAATGTCAATTTCATCACTAAGCTAATTTTTCAGCATATGATTTCACATTCTGATTAAACCATTCCATAACCACCGTCTTCGCTGAGAGCAGGACACAAAAATTTCGTGTAGCGATGGCCGAGTCTGCTGTTTCTGCCGTGGTCGCGAGCGTCACGAGCATCGCTGCTCAGGAGACCTCGATGATATGCGGAGTCATGGATGAAGTGGGGTTCCTCAAACATGAATTGGTAAGGCTCCAGTGCTTTTTTAAAGATGCCGATCAGAAGAGGAGATCGGGAAACGCTAGAGAAGCCAACTGGGTTCGTGTGGGTACCAATGGCGATCGTGACGCCAAGACTCCATTGGGAAGCAAGTTGGCATCAGAAGAGGAGATCGGGAAACGCTAGAGAAGCCAACTGGGTTCGTGTGGGTACCAATGGCGATCGTGACGCCAAGACTCCATTGGGAAGCAAGTTGGCATCACTTGAGCCTTTCAAGAATTAATCCTCGTGTTGAGTTGAATTATTCATGTACCATGCGCAGGGGCGAATATTAATGGATCTGAAGGACATGGCTCTTAAATTGTGTGCATGTTACAGATAAAGGCAACATTTTTGACATCAAAATATGGGGTGGATTTCCATAACAAAGGCACTAATTTGACATCAATCTCTGATCATTGCTGAAGAACTAGTGGAGTTTTACGATAACCTATTGCTTTGCATGCATATTGATGATAACACTTGTCATGTGTCGGAGCTGTGAAATGGATCTGCTCACACATACTCCTTTATGTTTGCTTGCAGTATGGATCCATCCATGTCATACTTTGATATCTACTCCACTGCAGCCTATAGACGGGGCAGGACAGCATCATTTAAGCTACATATACTGTAAATTTTTTATTTAATATTTATTTTAAATCTTTTTTAAATAATCAATGGAATTTTTTTTTGCGAAAATGGATCCCCGTCGTCCGGATATAGAGCGATCGCCCTATATCCGGGCGATAGAGACCTGGATGTAAAAAACACCGTATGATTATTATCATACGTGTTTTGTTATATGGAGCATTTTTTACAGTGTTTTTTTACATTCAGATCCCTATCGCCTAAATATGGGGGGCCTATTTTCATAAATTTTTTCCGTTGATTATTTTTGAAAAAAAATTAAAATAAATATTAAATAAAAAAATTCCATATACTGGCACCTCTGCTCTATCGGGCCCAGGCCGAAGAGTGCAGTGAGGAAACGAAGAACACTAGTACAACCCATGGACCGAAATGATTCCATTAGGGAGAGCCTCGTCTTATATCGGCCCAACCAGGTTCATTTTTCTATTAAGCCTTCTGCTTACCTTCCGGCGAGATCTGGCCGCCGGTCGCTGGCAGTGAGGTGCATGCAAGTTATCAGGCATTTGTATACCAGGCATTATACTACGCGCATTTGTATACTAGGCAGGCATGCAAGTTATCTGCTACGATATTTTGCATGATCGCCAAGCCTAAACGAGTGTTCATCCTCCCAAACAGGCAGCAGCACGAGTTTGGGGGTCAGGTAATTTCCCCTAATGTCGTAAAACTCTCTTCATTGCTTGTGTAGTTGCGTGAGGTCGATCCTTGTACGCTGCAATCTTAGTGTCTTTTCAGACTCTTGGTAGCTAGGTAGTAAATACTTCTTTCTGGAGTTACAGATCGAAGGATCAACACCTGCAAAACAATCGATCCGGAGTCCGAACTTTCTCGCTGTCCCGTCCAAATCCGTCCCCGCGCGGTGAAGAGAGCAACCGGCAACGGAGCATATCATCCGGCGAAGGAAGCAAGGGACAACAGAGCAGCGGCAGTGCTTCATGCAGCTACTGTAGCGACGCAAAGTACAGAAAAGAAAGAAAATAGAGGGAAAAGGGGAGAAAAATTTGAGAGATTATTTCTGGTTGTGTTTTTATGTGAAGGGATCCTTGTGCATATTTTTTGAGGAAAATCAGTGAGTATGGATTACAATAGCATACAATTGCTTTCCAGTATGCATATATGTTTAATCTATATTTCTTCCATGATTTTAGACTATTTATCCTAGATTGATTCTTTTAGTTTAGTCATTATTTTATTAATTTTTAGAATTAATAAAAACAGATAAAATAGGTTTAGACATTAGTTTACACCAATTCACTCTCTCGGTGTGCCTCGATCCTTCGGCATGCATGAACCGAACCAAACAAGAACAGGGTCAACAATCTAACTAAAACTTCTAAATCAAACAAGTATACTCATAAGGTTGCAACCATACCAGCTTCATTCTCTGCCTCAATCTAACTAAAACTTCCAACAAGCCATCTTGGTCAAGCGGCCTCTACTCAAGCTAATTTTCTAGCTTTGCCATGGAAAGGATTCACATGAATGATTCCAACAAGTGGGCGACTTCCTGATGCCTCCCAATCATACGATCGATTCTGTGAGCAATGTTTCGTGTGGCTGCCACCAGAGGAGTATGATGCCAAGACTGGTCCAACGGGAAGCAGTTTGGGTCTCGTTATATATTCCGAAGCAGGCAATTAATCATAGAATTCACAGGTGGCCAAGTGAGTCACATCCCATTTCCAAGTTCTTTCTTTAACTGGCACATTTTGTACTACAAGATTACAGCGTCGATTCCTCTGTAGAAAGAACAGAATTACAACGTGGATGAGCGAAATATCTCTGTTCAGAGATAATCATGACTGGGATATGAGTATTTGTAGCGTTGGAAGATATAAAAAAATAAATTACTCTTTCTTATTCAGTAGATTCTTTCCTTTAAGAACCTTATAAATATATAGTAGGCATGAAGGTATTGAAGTCAAATGCATCTGTTTGTGCTTAACGATTTACGTTTGCTCGTCAGTCCATATAGGAAAATGGATTTAAACTGACATTATTGTAGTGTAGTGTCACTGATTTTGGTCCTTCCAGTACAATGATCCTCTGATTTGGGTGAAGAAAGCACATGACTCTACCACTGCAGTTGCATTTGTACGAAAGACAATATTATCTTTTGTTAACTCGATATGGTACCTATTAAAATATCGCTGTTACTTCTAATTGAATCTTTTTGTTTGCGTCTCTGAGATCGATACATGTAACTACTAGTAGAACTTATGTCATTAAGTTGTCCTTGAACAGCATCTTGGCAAAAGTATCCTACCAGCCTTTCAGTTAAGGTTTTAAGCAATAGAGATTCTAATTAAGTAGCTAGCTAGAGTAAATGCCTCTATTAATACAACAAAGAAGACACATGAGTAATCCAACGAGCAATCTAGTTCACTTGGTTGTTTCACATCAACACTAACCATAAACAATTATTTGCTTGGTTGTCCACTTGGTTATGTGTCCTATATATAGTCCCTGTTGCCCAACCAACGCTCTGAATGCTGGGTTACGTAACCTCGCTACTTCGCCGCCTGCTGATTTGTCAATTTTGTTCGTCACCCGACCAACGGGTGACAGAGACTCGGGCGGTGACGTGGCGCTCTGTCGCCCATTGATCGTGCGACGTGGCCTACTGTCGCCCGTTGGTTGGGCGATATTTGTGTTTCGCCCAACCAACGCGCGACAGGGGTATATTTATGTAATTTTTTTTTGTGGTATATTTTTGAAATTTTGAAGAAAAAATGTATTATTAAAAAAAATTTGTATGAATGACAATATTGTCTTTTGTTAACTTGATAAGGTATCTATTAAATTACTGCTGTTACTTCTAGTTGAATCTTTTTTGTTTGCGTCCCTGAGATTGATGCATGTAACTTACTAGTAGAACTTCTGTTATTAAGTTGTCATTGAACAGCATCTTGGCAAAAGCATCGATCCGGACAAGTATCCTGCTGCCTTTCAGTTAATGTTTTAAGCAATAGAGATTCTAAGTAGAGCAAACGGCTCTGTCATTACAACAGAGGAGACTTTTTTGGAGTAGATCGAAGAAATGTTGAACTAACATTAGTAATCCAAGGGGCAAGACAGCACTCCAGACTAACAAAAATCTGATTGGGAGACTCCAATACACGGTTTTTCCACTTAATGGCCAGCGCAAGGAGGAGAAGAAACACGATTCGGTCATTAAGGTGTATAAGACTTAAATTTTGGTTGTTCTTTATGTGGATTTCGCCTCCCATATGGGCATGTCATCCCGATTCGGCGCCCCTATGTTAATACCACCGGGTTCCGGGTGGTCCGCGAACGTCGAGGATTTGTTGCGTGGTGCGGACCTCGACCATTGCTTCCCTTGTCCCTTCTTCTTGAGAGGAGGAACCTCTTGCGCCTCTCTTTGTGTTGGCGTTGGCGGAGACATGCGAGACGCCGCCTGCTTTCGCTCGCACTCCACTATATGGTGCAGGAGGTGTGTGTTGGGCTTATGCTTGGACAACCGAAGCGTGCCCCGATCAATGCAAGATGCCCGCTTTGTTGGTTGCATAACACCGTAGACGATACTCGGTCCGCTTTTCGGACGGTAGTGGCACCACGGAGAGGGTTGCTCCCCAGTTATCCCATGCAAAGTTGCACGAGATGTGGGTGGTACGTCTCCGGGTCCACCGGTTGAAGTACCAAAGACCGCTCATCCTCGGCCAAGGGCACCCAGAGAATCGCCGATGCGCTAGATCACCGTGGCGGTATCAACCATCGCCTCAAGGCCATGTACGCAAATGTCGGGGCTTTGGTGGCCCCTGGAGGAGGTTCCTCCGTTGACTTGAATGTCCTTTTGAACTCTGTGTGCGATGAACTGGTTTAGCACTACTACTTTGTGAGTTTAACATGAGTATGTCGCATGAAACTCACCGATCGGTTGGCCCTTGCACACCGCCCTAAGCTCGGGTCGATCTAGAAAAGGTACATATCCTGGCGGCCTCTCCCACCGGGTGAAGTTCTCGGGCGAAGCGGGTTTGGCGTCGTGGCAGTTGTAGAGAAATTCGTAGTCGCGTCGTTCCGGCCCGTCGATCCATTGGAAGAAGCAACACCGGTCCTTGTCCTGAGAAAAGAAAGAACGAAGCATGAGATAGTAGTGTTACCCTGTATTGTGTGGACACCAGTAGGTTTACCTTGTAGGTGCGGGCACAACAGTAGTGAGCGCGGGCGGCCGTCGCTCCATGGGTAGATTGCTCAATCTTCGCCGGTAGGTTGCAGTCGCATTTTGGTCGGGGCAACTCCGGCAGAACTGGGGCGTCGACGCTACTGGCATCCGGATATTCGGGGCGGGATGACTTCTGCTTGCTGAAGAGGCGACGGTAGAACGACATTGTGTCCTAATTTGTGTAGATTCACCGACGTTGATTCTTTGGTTTGGCGTGTTGGATATCTACCCTTCGCCATGTTTTATAGTGGTGGTGAGGGTTACTCCGCACGACGTGTCACCCATCATCAAAGCCGCGTGTTGTCGTTTGATCAAAAGCGGGTGCGGCGTGTTGTCGTCTCGGAAAAGCGGGTGCAACGTGTTGTCGCTCTGCCGAGCATGTGGTGCGGCGTGTTGTCGTCTCGAAAAGCGGGTGCGCGTGTTGTCGTCTCGGTCAAAAGCGGGTGCAACGTGTTGTCGTCTCACCAGCGCAATGGGTCCGAGTGTTGTCGTTTGATGCAGCGCGGGTGCGGCGTGTTGTCGTCTGCCGAAAGCAGCGTGGTCCATAGTGTTGTCGTCTCAGTCTGAAAAGCGGGGTGCAGCGTGTTGTCGTCTCTGCCCGAGCAGCGTGGTGCAGCGTGTTGTCGTTTCAGTCTGAAAAGCGGGGTGCAGCGTGTTGTCGTCTCAGTCTGAAAAGCGGGGTGCAACGTGTTGTCGTGTCAGTCAGAGCAGCGTGGTCCAGAGTGTTGTCGTTTCAGTCTGAAAAGCGGGGTGCAGCGTGTTGTCGTCTCTGCCCGAGCAGCGTGGTCCATAGTGTTGTCGTTTCAGTCTGAAAATCGGGGTGCAGCGTGTTGTCGTCTCTGCCCGACCAGCTGAACTAACTAACCCTATTCAGCGGCCTTTAGAATTACTCATGTAAATACAGATGTTGGTGTGACTAGCTTTGGAACCCAGTTTGGACAGCCATATCACACGAGGATATGTGGAACGGGATGAAGACATAGTCTTTGGGGGCAAGGAACGAGATGAAGACGAGGATATGTGGAACGATTGCGGTGTTTGGGGGAAGAATGTTCAACGGGAAACTGAGGTGCTTTCGGCTCTCCCCTCGGAGAGTCCTCTTATAGGCACGTCCCCCCTCCAGACGAGGACGTCCCCAGGCCCCCCGCCCGATCCACCTCTGACGGGCACGTCTCCCCCTTTACACGGGGACGTGGCCGGGCCTCCCGCAGCATGAACGAGGACGTCTCCCCTCCAGACGAGGACGTCCCCAGGCCCCCCGCACGTCTCCCCCTTTACACGGGGACGTGGGCAGGCGCAGCAGCACGAACGAGGACGCCGCGCAGCGTTCTGTGGCCTCGCTCGAGAAAGCTGTTCTGTGCAGCGTGTTGTCGAATCGATCTGAAAAAGTGGGCTGCAGCGTGTTGTCGAATCGGTCCGAGAAAGCTGCAACGTTCGCGTTGTCATGTCGCATTGATATCGGAAAGGTAAAAAAAGCGTGAACATCACTATTAACATTGTAAAACAGTACGAACAAAGTAACAAAGCGAGAACAACACTCTAAACAATGTAGAATAGTACGAACTGAACAAGAGGGCGAGGGTGAAGCGCCTATCAACGAGTCCCTAGTCGCCCCCACCCCTCCTACGACGACCCCTCTTCGGCCTACGTGCTGAGGCCGGTGCATCGTCAAGAGGGCGAGGGTGAAGCGCCTGCGATGGCCCCTTTGCTCTGCGATGGCACCTTTGCCCGTAGTCCGGCGGGTCAGAACGCCGCACCGCCGACGGTCGCGGGAGGCAACGTGTACCCTAAGGTACCGAACTCCGGCTGCGTGAACTGTGTCGGTGCAGGGGGCTGCGTGCTGCGTGTTCGGTGCAGGGGCTGCGTGCAATGTCGTTTGCGAGGGCTGCGTCGCTGCGTCGAGGCAAGATTAATCGGCACCGGCCAAGAATCGGTCCACGAAGAACTCCTGCTCGACGTGGCCCGAGGAGTGCGTGGACTGAGAGAACTGGCCTCCACCCTCAACGTAGCCTGCGCGTTCCGATAATACCTTTTAATTGTAGTTACGTGATGCAAAAACTCAACGTAAGTAGCTCGACTTACCTGGCGTGGGGACCATGGTGGGAGCGCGTGGTGCTCGCCACCGGACCCTCCACCACGCTGGGCCAGAGGCAAAGGAGTGTGGAAGCACTCGCCTCCGCCTGTGTAACGAGGAGCCGGGTCATTGTGGGGTGTAGGCACGCGCGGCGTCTCGAGGGTGCACGGTAGGTAGCGTCGGCGCGTCGACAAGAACCCAGCTCCACGATCTCGCCAAAGCCGCCACCATGCGCCCCAGCCTCTCGCCATCTCGCCCGGCGAGATGGCAACTCCGCCCCGTAGCTGGACAAGAAATGGACCCGCGTGTGCAGCTCCCTAGCGTGGTCCACCGCCACACACGAAAGTGATATGCATATGGACATAGCGTCAAGAATACACAATGTATTTTACAAAATTAATACTTACCATGGCGTGCATGGCCGCTCCTGCCTGGCCTGGGTACAAGTCAGCCACGCTAGGAGCGTGACGTGACAGTCGGAGCCTCCTCCACCAAAGAGGAGACGCACGCGTCCGGCACGCATCAGTAGCAGTATCGCCGGTGGGATGAGTCGTCGTAAGGTGTGGCCTCATCGACGACGTCTTTGCTGCGCCCGCCCATCAAGGCCACCACGGCTCCATCCTCAGAGCAAGGTGGGCGGGCTCTTCGGAGGGCCATGGGTGGCGACCACAAAAAAATCGAAATTATTAGACATACGACGTAACTATTTCACATATTTTAGTTCCGATAACTCACGTGTATCGCCGGCGATACACGATCCCCCAAGGAACGGGACCGGCCGTCGAGGGTCGAATCTGCTCGAGGACTCGGTGCGGCGCGTAGTCCTCCACGTGAGCGCCGAGGACGATCTTCCTCGTCGTCGACCGAAACCTGGTCCCTACCGCAAAGCGCCGAGATCCCCATGCCGGCCTGCTGCTGTGACACGGCGCCGCTATAGGGTCCCACACCACCGCGTCTGCGGTGGTCGAACGCTCCGTGAAGGAGTGGTACGCCGAACGATTCGCACTCCGCCCACCGTGGGCGCAAAAGAAAAAAATATGTTGAAGCACATGCGATCGCAAATAAAAATTGATAAATGCAATTCAAGAAAATAATTACCCGTCGCCGAGTCCAAAGCGAGCCCACGGTCGGCCGGTCGATGTCGTCGCCCCCGTACATCTCGGCGGTGTACACTCGCGGGAAGACCAAGGGTCGACCCACTGGGAAGCACTCGAACGACCAAAGCTGGAGGAGTAGAGGCATCCCAGTCAGGTTGGCGGTCTTGCTCAGCTTCACGCACGCGTCGCAAAGGGCGCGTGATGCGTGCGAAGAATCGCCAACCCTGTGACACCGGTGGGACTGGTGCAGGTCAAGGCGGCGTCGCGATAGCCCGTGCGTAGGCTATCCACCGTGCGTCGACGCTGTCTCCGTGCGTGGTCGTGAACATGACCATCCCAAACAACCAAAGCAGGTAGGCCTCCAAGTGTCGGTCCACCTGGTACGGCGTGGGGTCCGCCGCCATGTGCTGCACCTGTGACAATTAACGTATAGTAATATGTTAATAATGTTACAAAAAATTAGAATAACATATATACGTACAAGCACTCACCTCGAACTGGGCCAGCCACCTCCTCAACGGCCCGTGCTTCTTCCTAGCGAGGGGTATCGCCGGGTTAGTGTCAGCCACTCCGGCGAACCTCTCCTGCAGGTCAGCCTGCCACTCCGCGGGAGCCACCGAGGGTCCGATCGGTGCCCCAGCGATCGGCAACCCTGTAAGCATGGCGACGTCCTGCAGGGTGACCGTCACCTCCCCGAACGGCAGGTGGAAAGTGTGCGTCTCCGGGCGCCAACGGTCCACCAGACAAGACAGTAGGCTCCGGTCGAACGGAAAACGCCGTGACCGCTCTGGACCGTCGTCGCCCTCCGCAGGATCCTCAGCCTCAGCCACGTCCTCAGGTGAGGCCTCGATCATGCGAGCGAGGGGAAGCAACCCAGCACGCGCCAACCTATCGACATGTAAATTCAATTGTTAGAAGAAATGCAATTGTGCGAGCAATGAAACTTGTAAATGTTGTGCAACTCACCGGGCGTAGAAGGCTGGGTGGAGCCGCCAAGGTCTCGCTGGCACACGGACCCGCAGCAGAGGCACGTGCTCAACGCCCTGTGTGGTGTGGACGAACGCACGGTGCCGTCGGTCCAACGAAGAGTCAAGGAGTGACTCGGCCTCGGGGTGCTCCATCCCTGCAAGTAAACAGGAAAACAGTACGATTAGTATGTAAATCAAAAGACTGAAGAGTTGGACGTAAATAAACAAACGACAAACATATTACGCAATTCAATAGAAAAACATGACGAAAGGTACAATCGTAGATAAAACGATACACGTTACAGAATTCAATACAAATTACATAATTCACTACATAAACATGATGGAAGGTCCAACATACTCGCAAATACCTAACATAGGATAAAATGGTACATATTACACAATTGAATACACATTACATAATTCAATACATAACACTAATGGCATTGCGTTGCCTTGTGGCCGTACTCACCGCACTGAGAACACCTCCTAACAGGCCACCCACTTCAGATTCATCCATGTCATTGCGAATGCGCCTAGACTGTGGACGGCCACCTTACCCTGGTGCACATCTCCGCAAATTTGCATCCGGTAGACATATGCGCACATCTGTGTTAATGGCAGTGAAATCACCTTATGCTCGAAAACCACGGAACTCACCGGACCAGGTATTGATAGCATGACCCTTCAAGTAGAAAGTGGACACGTGTTGCGTCGTGTTCATCCCAATTTGCCCACAAGCTGCGATCACATGCGAGCAGGGAATATGAAGAAGTCTTGGTTTGTTGCAGGTGCATTCACACCATCCAGTGGCCCCTTGGCCTAAGTTAACCTCGTGTGTAATAACCGCTGTGTCGGTTCCCAATCCCCCTTTACACCGGAGAGTCACTTCGAAGCGGTACTCAGTGACTCGGTTACGCACCATATGCAGCTGAGCTTTACTGGTGCGTTCCTCCATGTAGGCCATCATCCGCGCACAGTACGGCGTTTGCAATGTCGTGGCATGCAGTACAACCTCCGCATGCCTTTTCTGGAAGTACCCAACGATGTCGTGCAGCATGCCTTCCAGGATGGCCACAAGTGGTAGCGGACGCATGCCTCTGATGACCCAATTGTAAACCTCGGCTATATTCGTTGTCATGACACCGAACCTGTTCAAACATATCAGTTACCACGATAACTCTAATTGTTCAATCGTCACAGCTATGTTAATTTAGTATACTAACCTGGCGCCTCCAGTGTCATGGAGCAATGCCCACTTCTCCAACGGCTCCGCTCTATCCAAAGGCGAGAAACACTTAATGTTTCTTGACGATCGTCTCCTCAAATTTGGAGGATCGAGCGCTCCGAGGGGTGATAGCCTTTTGGGTGGGCAATCGTTTGGCGTTGCTGGTTGCTTCTTCACTCTTCAATCGGCGGTAGTGTGCTTGTCCAACTCGCCAATATCGCGTTGAACTTACGTGCTCGGTTCGCTTGCATAACCTCTTAAATAGGTTCATCGACTTCTTACTCTTGAACCGCTGAAAAATTTGCTCCCAAATGTCTCATGCACCACTGCTCGCATGTCACGCCATGGAAAAGGCTCATCAAGGTCCTCCTGTAGAGTCTTAATTGACGAAATGATACCTTTATGGCGGTCATGGATGATGCACACGTTGGGTTGATCACGAACTACCCCGAACTTCAAATGTCTGAAAAACCACAGCCAGCTATCCCGGTTCTCACCCTCAACAAATGCAAAGGCCAATGGAAGTATGTGGTTATTCCCATCAATTGCAATTGCCGTTAGAATCTGCCCCTTGTATTTCCCAGTCAAGAATGTACCATCGACGCATAGCAATGGACGGCAGTACCTGAATGACGCAATGCAAGGACCCAGTGAAAAGAAAGCTCGACGAAATATCGAGACCCCGTTACCATCCGCTTCACTTTCTTCAAAAGCGGTGTACGTGCCCGGGTTGGTTTCCTTCAAGACATCAAGCACACGAGGTAGGTTACAATATGAAGCCTCATATGTGCCAAACCTCTTCTCTAATGCCTTTTGCTTCGCACGCCAGGCCATCGAGTAACTTATCTGGTACTTAAATGTTCTCAAGATTGCTTTCTGAATATAAGAACACTCAATGTCCCGCTTCTCGATGATCTCATTGAACATCACGCTAGCGATTAAAGCCGCATTCAAGTTGCGGTGTTTCACCAGAACATTTTCTAGTCTGCATGTGTGCCCATCTACTCGTGATGCAATCCAAAATGTCTCGCACTTCGGCTTGTAAGCATGTACTCGGAATTCACATCCTTCGGTTCGCACTTCTTTGTGTATCTATCTCGGGTGGACAAAACAACTCGAACTCTCTCTGCTGCGATAGTGCCTGACCTCACACCAACTTCAACTCGTAATTGTTTATGAAAACTTGATTCAAATTAACGGCATTGCTACCATACTCCCAACGCGACTCATGCCCCCACAAAACTTCCATACTAGCTTTGTTTTTCTGCTCCACTCGTCGGGGATGGGTACATCCGTTGTCCCAAAGATAACTATGCATTTCATCATCTCCTCCTCTTCCTCATCTTCGTCGATGTCATCATCACACTCCAACATTTCAACTTCATCTTGCCTCGCCATATGGTCCACCAACCCAATTGATCAACAATTTGCTCGATTTCCTCCCTTCATCCGCCTCGACCTTCGCGTGTCTTGCATCCTGTTATCATCCTCCGCTGCTACCTCACCGCCACCACTACCGAACTTATTCACAGAGCCGACGCGTCTTCGCTTTACCACGCCGCTAATAATCACCTCTTCTCTAGGGCACGCCGCACCAAAGATTACACACTCAAGGCTAGATCCCTTGCACCACCTTAACCATTTCGCCACAAGCACGTCCGATCTATTTTCTTCGACTCCCACAAAGGTCGGGTCACCCTTACTACGCGTGAATACGACTTGAATGGTAACAGAGTAAACACTTGCATCCAGCGAAAAATATTTGATCAACCAAAGCTTTATATCACGGATGCTAACTCTATCAGGACATAAGTGTTACGCCATTGTGACTGCAAAACTGCTCAAATCAACACCATTCTGCCCAATTTTTATTTCACCATCGCCATAATATACCCTAAATTTCACTGCATCCGACATTACTGCGACGACATAAACCAAATTAATTTCTAGATCACCACTAACGTTTCATATCACTAACTAAACAAAATTAATTTTTATATTGCATCAACATCTAAATTAACAATTCCCTCCTAAATAAGAAAGTTATCATGCCGGCATTTTGTACGAACAATCTAAAATCGCTATATTGCATCAAAATCTAAAATCTCTAATATCGACATTGCATTTATATCTAAAATTTTTAATATTGCATAAACATCGATATTGTATCATTTCTAAAATTTCTAATATCTAAAATCTCTAATATCTAACATTTCTAAATTCTTAATTTTCTAATATCTCAAATTCCTAAAATTTCTAAAATCTACAATTTCTTAATTTTCTAAATTCTTAATTTTCTAATCGCCTCAGCCGCCGCCGCTCCTTTTTCTTCGTTTTCACGAGCGGCGAAGCGCAATGCCTGCCGCTCGCCCAACAGATTGGCGATGGTCGCCACACCGCTCGGCGACTCATCGAGTAGTTGTCACACCGCTCGGCGACTACTAGTAGTCGCCAAACGGCTTGGCTACTACTCAAGATGGTCGCCGAGCGTGTGGCGACCACTCGACTGGCGACATATTGGTCATCACCGGCCGACACGCTGGATTGCAGTATAGTCGCCAAACGGTTTGGCGACTACCCTATTATCGCCAAACCGTTTGGCGACGACCCTATTATCGCCAAACGGTTTGGCGACCGGATATTATTTCTGCAATTTTTAAAATACGTGTATTTATGTCGCAATTTCGAATTAAAATAATATTATTTAAAAAAAATTCGTAAATGCTGCACCATTTGATATTTTGCTCATCTTTTTGTTTTCTATAGATCCAGAACGTCTCATTTGTATTGTACCAGCTAATTGCTCAACTTAATTATTTTTTTAAAAAAACTATCGTCATCGTGTCCATGTCCATCTAGATTGGTGATCTATATAAATAAAAATAAGTGGTGGTATTTAAGACACCTCCTTCAATTTAAGAGTAAAAAAATTCTTACAATAATCCTATAAAAGAAAATTAGAGATTCTCACATTAATCTTTACTATATAAAGTGAGAGTTTCTTCCCATGTCACTTCATCAAAATTACCCGCATTTGCCACTGCTCTTTAATTATCCACCTTTGCCACTGTTAGTGCTCTTAATTACCCACCTTTGCCATTGCTCTTTAATTACCTACCTTTGCCACTATTAGTGCTCTTTGCAAATAAACTTTTTGTTGCAAATTGAGTTTTCGTTGCAAGGCACATGACTAGTTGAAAGAATAAGAGAAGGATCACGATCAGTTATTTTATTGAGGCCAGACTACAAAAACAAATACATTTGTATTTCAATTATAGGAAATAAAGTTGTATATCAAAGACAACTATATCAAAATATCTAGTTGCGCAATTGTGCGGCTAAGTCTGCTAGTTTTATTAATAGAACAAGGCAATCATTGAGAGGAGCTAATTGTTGTTTCTGCTGGTGGAAAGATACGGCATTGGTTTGTCCTCGTAGAAGTTCACAAGTGGATTCTTGACGATTGTTGTTGTTCAGCTGATATTATATATAAGCTGGTATAGTTAATAATTAGGCCGTGGTTCTCGTTTGATTTTGATTTTGTCCACCTGTCGTACGGGGCCCAATTGTTACTGTCCTTTATATTTCTTCCAAGTTCGAACAAGCGTCACGCGTGTAATTCCCTCAGTTCTGCATTTGTATGGCACAAATATCTTAGTGAATTTTGGCAACAACATCACCGAATATAAACTTTAATTTCTATATATTTTTGAGGATGCTACGATGATCATAATTATCAATACAATTTTTGACATTATAATGGTTTGATTTTTGGAGTGATACATTCCGGTGCCAACCTATATCGGCACACCTTTCCAAAGTTTAATATAATAATATATATTTGTAAGCATATATATGTTTAATTATATACACACTAAATTTAATTTGTAATATTACTTTAAATAAATGGTAGTAGTCTTAAAGTAGTTTAATATGTTCAATAGATAATATCACCCTTTCTGTTGGTATGGCTAATATCGACCGGTATCGAACCGGCATTGAAACTGTGCAATCTGTGCTGAAAGATCACTTTAGGTGATGAAATAGTCTATACCAACCACACCAATCTGCGCTGGAATGATATCGATAAGTTTGATGGTTTGTTTAACCCAACCTGATTTGTTTGGAGATGGACCCCACCTGAATTTATTAAATACGAACGGTAACAGAGTTCAAGCCATTCCAAAACTCGTCGTCGTCGTTACTTGGGCGAGAAGACCACTGTGTGATATGATCCGCTCATGCTGGAGCAACTGCATTATTAGCTCGTAGTTACGATGACTTGTCAAATCATTATTTAAAATATTGTTTTCTCTATCTTGCTGCTTTTCCTGAGGATTATGATATATCAGTACAAGATATTATCGAATTATGGATAGCAGAACGCGTCATTCCACATCCGGCAAAGCATAAACCTGCAGAGGAAACAGCAGGTAAGATTGTTACTGAGTTGGCTCGAAGAAGTTTGGTCCAAGTTGTTGCCAGAAGCAAGGCACAATATGGATGGATTGAACAAATAAGCTTGGAGTCATGATATTTTGCGTGACTGGCGCATAGAAGTAGCAAGATATGGTGGTTTTCTTAATATCATGACTAATGTCAGTCTTCCTCTGCTCTGCTCTCCTGAGAGCCAACTCTTCCAGAAAATCAACGACAGCTCCTTCTAAGACCAACTCCAACGGTGTCCGTCCCGGTTCCCGTCCCCGTCTCCATGGGAAAGCGGCGATGTGCAGTCCTTCCGCGCTCCAACGGAGTCCCGCCCCGCCGGGCGATCGCGGGATAGGAGAGAGGTTCCCAGCGTCACGGGATCCTCTCTCCATTCCTATCGCCCTCTCGCACCGCTCGGAGTAGCAACGGTCTTCTCTTCACGCGTCGGGTGGGATCCGGGGAGGAGCGGGCCGCATAAACGGACCAGCGGCGGCGGCTCTCGGCGATCGAACGCAAGCCCTCATCTGGAGCCATCGGAGACGAGGACGACGCAAGCAGCATCAAGGGCGGCAGGTACTCTCCTCGCCCCCCCCCGGTATAGCAGGAAGTACCAGATTTGGCTTCGATTTGGATCTAGGGTTTCGATTGGGTGCGGATTTGTGTGAAATGCAGACTTTATTCGCTCCATGTCGATTAGGGTTTCGATTGGGTGCGGATTTGGGTGAAATCCAGACTTAATCCGGCACTGCTCGTGGTGGTGTTCGTTGCCTCCTCCGCTCCTCCCCTCTGGCACTGTGATCTACTTAGCTGTGAAATGAACTTTTAGGGGAATATTACGGTAAAGGTAGTGAATATTGTGGTCAAGATTTATGTGTATTCATAAAGGAGTTGAGGGCGATATATTCCAGATTTCTGCACAACAGATAAGGAAAAATGGTGCTAGTTTGTTATGGAAAATGGTTCTTTCTGATATAGGAAAACGAATCTCATGAAATTACTCTTTTTTAAACCCAGCCGTAGCACAGACTTGTGTATTGTCTAAAAACACTAACAGCCGCACATGTTCTTTTGATTATTTATTAGCATGGAACATTGTTGCATGTGTAATTTGCTGCTAGTATAAGTTGCCACAAATATGTATCATGTTTTGCTTATCCAAACATTTTGTGCAGTTGGAAATTTGGAGATGTATTTGCTATTTATCGATGCATTATTACTTCGTAATATGCCATCTGTTCGAATGTAAATATATGATGCTGGTATTGGTATGGATTGGTATGGTATTGGCCATTCCGTGAAGCTTTAGATTCAAATCCACGATTTTGAGATATATAAGTTGTCATCCCAGATATAAGTTCTACTTTGGCCATGGAACTTTGCATATATATTGGATCTATATGTTGTGGTTCTTTTTTTAATGCTCTTGACTGATGCTAGATTTACTATGTATGTAGCTTTTCAACAAGTTTTTCGTATCTGGGTATTTGTATCTATGACGTCTGCTCTCCTTTCGTAGGGCATTGTTTTCTGCCTGTCAACTTGTGTGTCTTTGTAAGTATCAGATTGCATCTTGTCTTCACCTACACATTTCTTGATCCTTTGTTTTTTGTGGTTTTGTTGTTTCAGTGATGCGCTTGCTGTGTTGAAGTAGAATGTGATTCTGTGCAATTCTGGGTTCAACCGGAATGCCCTTCACTTCTTGTGTGCTGGCTCCAGTGTTGTTTCTTGCATGCGATGTTTACAAAATTAATCAATACTCTCTCGTCTAGCAATACAAGTGCCTGAAGTTTTTCTGATAGTTAAGACTTCATGTACAGGATAGAGCAACTAATCATATTACTCCACATGCTTAATATACAGAAAGCAAGTTTGTTTTTTTCATAATGCAAGATGTAACTTCAAGCACTAGAAAGCAGTTACAAATTGGTATAGAAGTTGGTAGTTAGAAGAGAATGATAAAATAAGTATTTTTAATGAGGGAAGGGAATCTGTTGGAGTGTTTTTCTGGGAAGGGAATGAAATCTGGAAAGTGATTCCCTTCAGGGGTGGGAAGGGAATGAAATGAAGGGAAACCGTTGGAGTTGGTCTAAGGAATTTTTTACTGTTTTAGCCGAAAGTGAAAAAATAATTACGGTTTTAGCCGCTGCCTCGATAAAGAATAATTTAAAAAAAATTTAACGTTTTCCCGCGGATCTGATCCGCAGAATTATTTTTTATTATTTTTTCCCGCGAATTGCAACAGCGGAATATTTTTAAAAATTTCCTCATTTCCCGCGGATTGGAACCACGAATTTTTTTTATTTTGTCACGGATTAGAACCGCGGAATACTTTTTTTTTAATTTTCCCGCGGATCGGTACCGCGTAATAATATTTTTTTATTTCTCCGCGGATCACCACAGCTGAATATTTTCTGGATTTTTTCTATTTTTATTTTTTGCCGTCTTTTTTTTCACAAAATTCCGCGGAATATTTTTATTAATTTTTTAAATGATTTTCTACGATTCTAGTGCAGAAAAAAAGGCGCGCGTGGAAGGAAAAAAAATAGCCGGAGGAGAAAAATTAAGTTGCGCCAGAAAAAACATTAAAATCATCTTAAGAAAATTAGTCGTATTTTGCAGTACATATAATTTGTAAATCTATATTTTATTCGGCTATTCGTGAGTTTAAGTCTGCTGCAATCGGTCAAGCCATTTGAGTTCGAAATTTAATTTTCCCGACGATTGAGTAAAAACGTTAAAAAATTTTGAACACATGATTCCATGTGAGGCGGCTTAAAATAATGAGGTAATGTTCTTTTATTCGTAGAGAAATTTTTCGATCCATGTGAACCGGCGTGCAATGTTATTTATGCTAGTAGGACCGGCGCGAAATGTAGGAAAAGTCGGTGTTATTTTAATAATTGTTAGAATTTTACATGTCAAACTAGGGTCCTACTAGTTTGATCAATGTGAACCGACGTGCAATGTTATTTGCGGCTAGTAGGACCGGTGCGAAATGTAGGAAAAGTGCTACATTTACTGCAATTTTTGTCACTTCACTTGAGATAATGCGTTCCAGAGGAAAAGGAAGAGCGGTTAGAAACATGAAAGGTAAGTTTACATGAGGGAAATAGCAATGTGGCATGCAGTTAGAGAAAAAGGATCAACCAAGCTCTCGTTTTCCCAAATTAAAATGTTGGAGTAAATGTAGCACTTTCAGATAAGAAAAATCGCCCGTCCTACCAAACTTTGGATAGTACATGTTTCCCTGTGCTGCAATAATTTCCCGTCGTTCCCATACTGCAAAATGTTCCTCCAACAGCGACCTTTCCGCCAAAAAAGCGTTGTAAAAAAAAACCACAAAATATTCCGCTGTGCTGACCCGCGGAGGAATAAAAAAATAAAAAAATATTATTCTGCAGTACTGATCCGCGGGAAAATAAAAAAAATAAAAAAAGTATTCCGCGGTTCCAATCCGCAGCAAAATAAAAAATTCCGCGGTTCCAATCCGCGAGAAAAAATGATCCATGGGAAACCGTTTTAAAAAATTTAAAAAAAATTATTCGGCGGAATGGATTGGCGGAATTTTACTGTTTAGGGGTTAGTTTTGAAATTTTATCGACGCAGCGGTTAAAACCGTAATTATTTTCTCACTTTCGGCTAGAACAGTAAAAAAATTCCCTTCTAAGTGCCGAAGTCATTAAAACAAATACTGATGCTGAGATGGTTCCTGGTCTTTTGGTGCTGCCGAAGGCGTTAGAAATCTCTCGCGCTGCAACCGTCCACAGGAATATGTCAAAATGCATCCGTCCACAAGAATCTGTCAAATTGCAAACGTTCGTGCTTTGCATTTTTAGCGATTTCTTCTACACTTACACGAAAGTGTACCAGGGATTCCATTGATACAGTGTTCATGCTACAGCATCGCTACAGGATCGCACTATAGTGCGAGCGAACAGTGCACAGAGAGAGGAAAAATAGAAGAAATAGAAGGGAAAAGCAGAGAAAGTATAAGGGAAAATTGAGAAAAGTTTGGAGATTGTTTGAGGTTTGTGCTTTCATGTAAAAGATCCATATGCGTGTTTTTTGATGAAAATTAGTGAGTATGGATTCTGATATATTAATTCTTGTTTATGTATAATTGGTCTCTAGTATGTATGCTTAATCTAGCTTCTCTTTCAAAATATTAGATCAATTATCCTAGATTGATTTGTTTAGTTTAGCTATTATTTTGTGAATTTCCAGAATTAATAAAAACCAAAAACATTAGTTTTAGGTGTTAGTTTGCACCAACTCACTCCTCTCTTAATGCGCCTCGATCCTACGTATTGCTGAGTGCTGAACATTCAGGTATGATATGCTACGTGGTATAGGGGTCTCGAGTCTTGACATTGATGCATTCACACTGTTGTTCCGTTGGTGATCGTTCTTAAATAATTATTGGTTTCTATAAACAAAAGTAAAGACGAGTTTTATGCATTTTCTACTTGGTCATTTCTCCTTCTCATGTATGATCTTAAAGAAATATCAACTTGAAATTAATCAGGCCAAACTCCATAATACTCATCCCACCTTCTTGTTGTGTAATTTCCTTTGGGAATTTTGATGGCCAGATAGTTCAGTCCACATAAAAACAAACTTCTTTTTGCACTTTAAAACTTCATCTCAAACTAACATTGGAGCAAAACATTTACTAGTAAAACTCTAAAAAGTATAATCTACCAACAGATGTTATAAAATTTTAAATTCAGTTGCATCTTCAACTGACATCTTTTTAATCCCGAAGTCTCCCCATCAAGCGAAAAAAAAACTTCAAGCTATCGTACCAATGGAGAACGAGGGACCATTTTTTCTTGATCTTGCTTCATGAGAGAGCAGAGCTCGCATCACACTGCCTCAGAGCAATCACAGTACCGCATCGAGCAGAGCTCGCCCACCGGGGAGACCGCCTCCGTGAACAAGACCGCGCATTGATGATGATCTTCCGGCCCATGAGGTCCACCAATGATGAAGCGACCAGATGGGTTAAGATGGGAAATTGTCTTGTCATCAAGGTACTGCTCAGAGATGACAGGATTGATGACATGTTCTTCAGGTCAGAAGCAACTCATCGTTGTCACTGTCATGTCATGCCGGGTAGAGATGAGGACACTGTGGACGCGGACAGGGTGCTCCCCTCCCGGCAGGGAGCTTCACGAAGATCTGGGGCAGGATTTCAAATCTTATTTTTGATGGACATATTTGAGGTGCGTGAAATCTAAAATTTTAAGGAATCTTGAAATTTTGGATAAATTTTAGATGACATAAAAAACAAAATTTAAATCCTTTTTTTCAAACGAGATTTCTGACATTTAGCAGAGAAACACCAAAATTTCGCTGAGAAGTGAGTAAAATTTAACCGAACGAAAAATAGTGCAAGACAAGTTGAAAAACTTTGAATTTTTTTGTGAATGGTTCTAACATATCATTAACATTCCCAAAAAAATTTTAGGTACTGCTCAGAGATGACAGGATTGATGACATGTTCCTTCAGGTCAGAGGCAATCTTTTTTCTTCAAACGAGATTTCTGAGATTTGGCCGAGAAATATCGAAATTTCGCCGGGTAGAGATGAGGACACTGTGGACGCGGACAGGGTGCTCCCCTCCCGGCAGGGAGCTTCACGAAGATCTGGGGCAGGATTTCAAATCTTATTTTTGATGGACATATTTGAGGTGCGTGAAATCTAAAATTTTAAGGAATCTTGAAATTTTGGATAAATTTTAGATGACATAAAAAACAAAATTTAAATCCTTTTTTTTCAAACGAGATTTCTGACATTTAGCAGAGAAACACCAAAATTTCGCTGAGAAGTGAGTAAAATTTAACCGAACGAAAAATAGTGCAAGACAAGTTGAAAAACTTTGAATTTTTTTGTGAATGGTTCTAACATATCATTAACATTCCCAAAAAAATTTTAGGTACTGCTCAGAGATGACAGGATTGATGACATGTTCCTTCAGGTCAGAGGCAATCTTTTTTCTTCAAACGAGATTTCTGAGATTTGGCCGAGAAATATCGAAATTTCGCCGGGTAGAGATGAGGACACTGTGGACGCGGACAGGGTGCTCCCCTCCCGGCAGGGAGCTTCACGAAGATCTGGGGCAGGATTTCAAATCTTATTTTTGATGGACATATTTGAGGTGCGTGAAATCTAAAATTTTAAGGAATCTTGAAATTTTGGATAAATTTTAGATGACATAAAAAACAAAATTTAAATCCTTTTTTTTCAAACGAGATTTCTGACATTTAGCAGAGAAACACCAAAATTTCACTGAGAAGTGAGTAAAATTTAACCGAAGCGAAAAATAGTGCAAGACAAGTTGAAAAACTTTGAATTTTTTGTGAATGGTTCTAACATATCATTAACATTCCCAAAAAAATTTTAGGTACTGCTCAGAGATGACAGGACTGATGACATGTTCCTTCAGGTCAGAGGCAATCTTTTTTGTTCAAACGAGATTTCTGAGATTTGGCCGAGAAATATCGAAATTTCGCCGGGTAGAGATGAGGACACTGTGGACGCGACAGGGTGCTCCCTCCCGCAGGGAGCTTCACGAAGATCTGGGGCAGGATTTCAAATCTTATTTTTGATGGACATATTTGAGGTGCGTGAAATCTAAAATTTTAAGGAATCTTGAAATTTTGGATAAATTTTAGATGACATAAAAACAAAATTTAAATCCTTTTTTTCAAACGAGATTTCTGACATTTAGCAGAGAAACACCAAAATTTATTTGAGAAGTGAGTAAAATTTAACCGAAGCGAAAAATAGTGCAAGACAAGTTGAAAAACTTTGAATTTTTTTGTGAATGGTTCTAACATATCATTAACATTCCCAAAAACATTTTAGGTACTGCTCAGAGATGACAGGATTGATGACATGTTCCTTCAGGTCAGAGGCAATCTTTTTTGTTCAAACGAGATTTCTGAGATTTGGCCGAGAAATATCGAAATTTCGCCGAGAAATGCCGATATTTTTGTAAAATTGAACCAATTGAAAAATAGTGCAAAACACATTGAAAAACTTTGAAGTTTTTTGTGGATGGTCCTGACATAATATTAATGTTCCCACAAAAATTTTAGATGTTGGCCAAGCCTGAGGAATTTTTGAAAATTCTAACAGTAATACTATACTGATAAAAGATTGACTGGCAAATTTTAACCACTAAAAAAGGGTACAAATCAAGTTAGAAAATTTTGAAAATATTTTTGGATGGCAATGACACTTCAATAATATTTTCATAAAATTTTCAGATGATGATCAAGCATTAGGAATTTTGAAAAATTCTGAAAGTGCTATTGTCCAGATAACAATCTTACCGGTAAACTTCAATTGAATCAAAAATAGTCCAAACCATGTCATAAAAGTTTTAAAATTTTTTTGGATGATCCTGATGAATCAAAAACATTTTGATAAAATTATGAGTTGATTATGCGACATAAGGAATTTTAGAAAATTCTGAAAGTGCTACTGTCCTGATAAAAGCTTAATGATCAATACCTAGATTTGCTTGAGCAACCAAAAAAGGTTTAGAAGTTTTGAAATTTTTACAAAAGGGTGCTAAGGAAATTATTAATTTCTCATAAAAATTTTGGATCATGATCACACTCCAGTGAACTTATAAAATTCTTATAATAGTACTATACTATTTATGTTCCTTCTGTTTTTTATTTTTGAAAGGTAACAAATTAAGTTCAATGCTTCCAAAGACTGGATTGAGCAAAAAAATTCTTAAAATTTTATATAATGGTTCTGAGTCTATTCTTAAGTTCTCATAAAAATTTTGAATTATGATCATGCTCGAGCAAATTTATAAAATTCTAACAAAGTTACTATCTCAATTATGTTCATTCGAACAAGGTTATCATTTGTTAAAGATAACAAATGGAGTTCAATTCTTTTGAAGTTTTTCTATATGATCCTAGAATTCTAAATATGGTACGATAATTTGTTAGAGCATGATCAAGCTTGTATAAATTTATAAAAATCTGACAATATTTCTACCAAAATTATAAAACATCTTAAAAATTCAGTTATTCAAAAAAAATTCATGGAAGATGACATTTGTAAGGGTTATTGGGCCAAATCCGATAAAAAAACCCAGAGATTTCAGTGAGATTTGATGAAATCTCGACAAAATTTTTGAAATTATTGTAGCAATTTGAATTTTTTAAATTTTTTTATCTGGCCGGGATTTTGAATCTTGTCCATGTCCGAAATTTAAGATCTCGCAAAATTTTGCCGAAATTTTATTTTGTGCCTTGGAGTCCCAGAGCCAGATGCCCGGAGCCTGACATGACGAACAACGAGCCAGGCAAAGACGTCGCACGAGGAACATGACAAGACCAAGGTGGATGGGACATCAGAAGCCACGGCCATGCCGGTTTGCCAAGACGGGCAGCGCCGTGGCGAAGGACGAGTCCAGGTTGCGAAAAAGGATGGCGTGTGGTGGTTAGTACCATGTATGCTTTGATACCACTTGTTAGGGTTAGTACGGTAAAATAACTGGAGACAAGATTTAACGCGAAAAATTCTTGCGGGAGAAAAACCACAGGAAACAAAATCACTATAATGGTTCAAGGATTACATGTACATAGATATGACTTATATAGCCAAAAGAGTCTGAGTTGTAGCAATATGGCTTATATAGCCAAAAGAGTCTAAGTTGTAGCAAATTTGGACTAACTATTTATTTGGATAAAACCAATTGATATAGTAAGTTGAGATATTAAGTTATCTCTAACATGTAACTTTTCTGAAAAGTTACTTTTTAGCTTTCTAAACTGAAAAGCAGTTGCAACTTTTTATAAGAGGTTGTTTGACAAACAGCTAATTTCTCTCAACAATAAGCTGCAAAAAGCAGGTCATGCCAATCTTTCAGTTTTTTGTTTTTGTTAGTTATACGTGGCTTCTAGCTTATTGCAAAAGCCACTTAAAAGCAAAGCTGTTTAGAGAGGTTTATTGGCTTTTCGCAAGCTGAAGTTGGCTTTAAACCTTCAAAAAGAGCCATATCAGTTAGTACAGTGCTAGGCTAGTTGCTTGCTTTAGATAGGAGCACACAGTTAAGCAAATGATTTACACTACAGCAATCACTAAATCGGTACAGATGCTGATGCAAGTAACAAAGTCGGGGGAACCCAACCTGAAAGAGGAGGCAATGCTGTTCACACACAAAAAAAAGGGCGCTGGAATTAGGGATGTAATCGAATCGGATACGGTCGGATATTGTGCATCTCGTATCTGTATCCATATTTTTTATCGAATACGAAGTCGGATACGAATGGTGTCGGATGTGAATACGAATGCGAATAATACCGGGTACTATCACTTACGAAATACGGCTTAATACGCACCGGATTCAATACGGGTACGAATATTTTTAGCCGGATAATACACGAAAATATAGATAATTTATTGCATATGTAACATACTGAATGGTAGATTACTTATGAGTTATGAATAATTATTGACAAAATGTGAAGAAAATAGTACAAAAATTTACTATAGTTGCATTGTACATAATTAAGAATTAATAATGAGCGCACTAGAGATTATATAAAAGCTAAATGTAGAGTCATAATAGAATTATCAAAGACAATGACACTAGCAAATTAGAAGTAACAAACTAGTAAGGTAAACATGATAGAATCATATAATACCATCGAGTCGAACGGACGAGCGGCCGCCGTACGGTCGGACTGTAGGTGGCTACGGGCTACAGCCTACGGGGCTGTGGTGCACCGGACCGCCGGTGGCCACAGCCTACGGGGCTGCGGGCTATGGCCAGCCGTGGTGCGCCGGACCGTTGGTGCCGCCTCGGTGTCTCCTCAACTCAAGCCACTCAGCTCAACTAGGTTTTGTTTGGATTGGGGATTTTAGAGGAGAGAGACTATCAGACTAGTAGAGAATAGAGATAGAGAAAAAGAGCATGAATGATGGATTGGGGATTTTATGTTTTTGGTTTTGGGTCTGCTACGTGGCAGTGTCGCATTGCCTTCAGTTTTGGCCTGGCGCCAGTGGACAAGTCAGGAAGTATGAAGTACGCGGTAAATTTTTGGTTTGGCACCGCACTGGCGCTGTGGTGCACTTGGCTTATCACTTTGGCAGTGGCAGTGTGGCACTTGGTAGAATAGTAGTTGGTACTTGGTACTTGGCAGTTGGCACTGGTACTGGTAGAGTACCAAGAGTGGCATTAGTACACTGGTACTAGTGCCTCCAGACTCTGGTGACTGGTGCTCTTTGATTGGAAAGTTACAGAATCACAGTCTTGGAGAAGTCTTTAAAGTTTTCGGATAATATCCATATTTTATATCCGGATATTATCCGATTATAAACTCGGATATTCCTGTATCCGTCGGATAATTACTATCCGTATCCGTATCCTTATCCGAGATAACTATCCTTATCCGTATCCGTATCTAGAAAATTCTTCGAATATCCAAAAAACTATTCAAATCGCTATCCAAATTGATTCGGTCGGTCGGTCGGTCGGAAAATATCCGTTCCAATTGCACCCCTAGCTGGAATCAGTAAAAAAAAAGGGTAATTCAGGCTCTCCTAATCCCAATCTCAAAAGTCACCACGCTCGCCAAAACCAGTTTTCTCTACGTCAAAGCGGGAAAAGGAGAAACTTGTCTTCCCCTTCTGCGACGACCCCGACGGCGGACGGCCTGTCGATCGAGAAAGATTCTTCGTATGGTCTGATGCTAAAACCCCATATCAAGAAAGGTAAACCCCTAGAGCCTCTTTGCTTTGCATTCTTTACTGAAATACTTGCTTTTCTTTGCTTTGCTGTGCTGTGCATCTTTTTTGCACAGGCTCAAGATATTCTTGCCGTGCACCTTTCATTCCATCGAGTGTGCTTTTCTCTGCTCTAGTACCAAGGAAAGAACAACAAATACCAAATCAAACCATATCTTCCTCGGCCACCACTACATTCTACGCTCGCATGTTATTGTTTGATATAGCATTCCATCTCTGAGAGCAGAGGCAAGGAGCAATGGCTGTGTCTGCCCTTACTCCCGTGGTTGGGAACTTGAGCAACCTTGCAGTTCAGGAGACAACATTTTTATGTGGAGTCAAGCTTGAAGTGGGGTTCTTGAAAGATGAGCTGAAGCGGTTGCAGTCCTTCCTGAAAGATGCCGACACCAAGTGGAGATCGGGAAATGCAACTGCTGCAACCTGGGTCAGCCAGATTAGGGATGCAGCATATGAGGCTGAGAATGTCATCGAAGTAGCAGAGTACATGGAGAGGAGGAACAGGCTGAAAAAGGGCTTCATGGGTTCCATTTCAAGGTATGCTCGCTTACCAAGTGACTTGATTACCCTTCATAAAGTCGGTGTTGAAATTAAACGTATAAGAAGGAAGATCAGGGACATATCTGAGAGTGCAAACCGTTTGAAAATTGTTGATCTAGGTGATACTTCAGCAGAGAATGGTCATGTTGAGGATGAATTTCCGCAAGATTACCATCCCATGTATCAAAATATTGAAGATGATGTCGTTGTTGGTTTTGAGAATGAGTACAAACTGATAGTGGATAAGTTAGTTGACCAAGAGAACATGCTTAGTGTTGTCTCTGTAGTTGCCATGGGTGGGGCAGGAAAAACTACACTCGCTAGAAAAGTCTACAGCTCACCTAAAATCAAAGAACACTTTGACACAGTTGCTTGGGTGACTGTATCTCAAAAGTTCGAGGGCATTGATTTACTGAAGGATGTTATGAAACAAATAACAGGGCCTAGAGATGACTCTAGAGAAATTGATCAGTTGCGGGAGCATGAGGTGGGGAAGAAGATCCATGATTTTCTGTTGCAAAAAAGATATTTAGTTGTGCTTGATGATGTTTGGGAAACAGATACATGGAACCAAATAAATAGAAGGGTTAAAGTCTTTCCAGATGCAAATAACGGTAGCAGGGTACTGTTAACCACCCGAAAGACTGCTGTTGCAAATCATATTCAAATGCCAACCTTTGTTCATGACCTGAAGTTATTGGATGAAGAGAAAAGTTGGGAACTCTTTTGTAGCAAAGCTTTACCATCATATAAAAGGTCTACGGTATGTAATCTAAATGACTTTGAAGAACTAGGGAGAAAGCTTGCAAAGAAATGTAATGGCTTACCACTTGCACTTTCAGTTCTAGGGGGTTATCTGTCAAAGAATCTAAACATAGAAGCATGGTCAGAATTGCATTCGAGTTGGACATCAACGGAAAATGGAAAGATGATGCGAGACATATTAGCTCGCAGTTACAATGACTTGCCAAATCAGTATTTAAAGTCTTGTTTCCTCTATCTTGCTGCTTTTCCTGAGGATTATGTTATATCCATATCAGAACTTATCGAATTATGGATAGCAGAATGCTTCATTCCACATACGACAAGGGATAAACCGGAAGAAATAGCACGTAAGTATGTTACTGAGCTGGCTCAAAGAAGCTTGGTCCAAGTTGTTGGCAGAAGCAGGGCACATGGATGGATTGAAGAAATAAGGATTCATGATATCTTACGTGACTGGTGCATAGATGAAGCAAGACAATATGGTTTTCTTAATATTATCGACAAAACTATAGGTCAGTCTTCCTCTCCTCTCTTTGTACATAGTTCATTTTTGTTTCAATATATCTCCAAATATTTGCCTTCTTGCTGACATATGGATGCACTAAAAAAATGCAGGCCAAGTTGGTGCATTGCCACCTGATACCATGACATCGTATCGTTATTCATTTCAAAGCTCCTGTGATGATAATATTTTTCGGGCAGCACCTAATCTCCGAACTCTAGTTGGCTTTAAACTTTCATCATTCTCCCTACCTAAGCTAAGATTCTTGAGAGTTCTTCACGTAGAACGCTCAATTCTAAATAATTTCACTAGCGTAATTGGTGAGTGCATTCACCTAAGATATCTCAGGTTGAGAAGGTGTCGAGTCACTCTCCCTTCTTCAATTGGACAGCTTCTTTACTTGCAAACTATAGATCTGAGGGGCTCCCAATTGGACTCAATCATACCAAACTCTCTATGGGATATCCCTGCTCTAAGGCATGTTTACCTTGCTAGAGGATTTTCCACACCAAGGAGTGTCCATCAAAAAGAGCTCCAGGCCCTTAGTCTATATATTCCACCCGATGATAGTGACTATTTCCACTGTGATATGGTGACATTTTTGGGCCAAATGACTCAGCTAACAACCTTCCGGTTGGGCCTCATGGCCCACGTCTTCATCCCTAGTGAGATGATTAAAATATTTGCAAACATGCCTCACCTGGTTGAGATTTACCTCCATAGATTCGATGTGATCGATAGGCTGCCTGAGAGCGAACTCTTCCCACAGAATCTACGGGAGCTCTATCTAGCTGCTAATGTCATTAAACAAGACCCGATGCCGGTCCTGGAGAAGCTTCCCTATCTTGTGCTGCTACATCTGAACGGGTATGAAGGCCGGGCCATGTCCTGCTCTGCCCATGGGTTCCCTCGGCTGCAACGGTTGCTACTTGCTCAATTTTCCACTGAGGAGTGGAGGATAGAGGTTAGGGCAATGCCAAGGCTCTCATATCTAGCACTGGAGTGCAAGAGAATGAGTAAGCTTCCCGAGGGGTTGCTGCACCTTTCGTCCCTTAAGGAGCTGACTCTATATATGGCCCAGATTTCTGGAGACGACAGCACTTGGAAAGAGCTTCAGAGGAAGGGATGCAAGGTTGGTAACAATGTCCCACCTCCCCTGCTCTTTGATTTGACTAGTATTTGCGTTCGGAACTTGGCATATCATGCAAATATTTGCTTTACAAGGAAATAAAGGCTTGTGTGCTATTTGTTTTTTTTTCAACCTTAAAAGGAGGAGCAATCTGCTCAATCAATACTGTTAGTTAGCTTATGTGTAGCTTTCTCCCCGTTGTAGAATCAACTTTTTTATCAGCTTAATTCCTTTTTATGACTGACATTGTGTTCTCTTGAATGAACTGGACTATTGTTCACCGTAAGACAAGCGATTCAATAACTATAAGTCATTTTCTTGTGTGCTTTTTGCAGGTGACACAAAAAGGCAGAAGATGATTTGTAATTTCTAAGGCAGTCATATCCGCTTGTGGTTTAACTCATCCTGCACACACAAGTCGAAGGTTTTTGCAAGATGTGTTGGCGACTTTTCGATGATCCATCATGCATGCATTCGGCTTCCCTTGCATTTGTCTTCCTCTCAATTATCTCTCGTGTGTATAAGTAATGGTTTCCGATTATACTCGAATGTAATAATAAGCATGGGGCACATACGCTGTGCTTCAAGAGAGTGATGTGATTATTCGGTTAATTTCTGTTATGGATTTATGGCTTAATTGGATTGGGCTTGCATGCTAAGCTGATGACTAACAACCATTGTGTTTCATGGTAAGCTGATGACCTGTGGTTGCAATCTGAACCTTTTGCATTATGCGCAATGCCAAGCTCTAGACCCATAACGTTAAATAATAAGCATGTTTTAATTTATGTCTTTTCCACACCTTTGTTTACCTGACGGAACAGTAATTTCATTTAACTGTACAGAGATTGGCAGATTGCAGGTCGCATCGATTTGAGAGCTCCACGCATGGCATTAGGTGCGATTATTCGGTTCATTTGGTCAAGGTTGGAAAATTTTTGGACCAAGTTACACAATTCGATTTCCTTGTTATGAACCAAATTAAAAATACGAACAGAGCCAAATAAAAATGCGAACAGAGCCAAATAAAAATCGGATGGTTCGATTAGTTTGTTCGGCATGTAGTATAAATAATAAACTATTAGGCCTCTGATACCACTTGTTATGGATAGATGCACGACAAATAACTGGAGACAAGATTTAACGTGGAAAAACTCTTACGGGAAAAAACCATAGGAAACAATACACTATATCGCTTCAAGATTACAAATACAGGGGGTTAGCTTATATGGTTTGATCTTGAGCTCGCAAACTTCACCGGACTGAGCTTGAATGGCTCACGAACTCTTACATTTCAGTCATTTAAACAGAATTGTCACACACTACTACACGAATATACATCACGATCGGTTATTCTTTATCATCACAATCAGTTCTGTGGTGACACAAAATCATTAGACAGAGATGAGATAATTCTATTACAGTCGGTTTTTGCTCGATTGTGATGAGGAGGTCATCTCTATTACTTCATCTAATTCCTTATAAGAACCGATAGAGATGACACACCCTCATCCTCATCTCTATCGGTTTTTATAAGAACCGATAAATATGGAATGTGTAACATCCCAAAAATTCAAAAATAAGAAAAATAAAAATTTGAATTTTAAAATAGAATTGAATGAAAATTTTAAATTGAAATAAAAATTTTGATTTAAAATAATATCTTTCCCTCATTTTCTTTGTATTTTAATCATAAGAAAAGTATAAATTGTAGTACTAAAAACTTTTCTCCCAAACCAAACAAACTATAAGAATAAATTTGAAATGTGATGTCTAATTTGAAAGGTTCATTTCCTGATTTTTCTCGAATTATTGGTTTTCTTGAGTTTTTGCTTTGAAAAGAAAATCAATAAAGTGAAATGGTAAAAGTAAGAAGGTAAAAATATAAAATAAAAAATCTGCAAAACTCATACTAAAATATCAGAGCACTCTAGAACCCTAATCATGTCAGTTGAGATATTCTAAACCATTAAAATGTAAGAAAAGACAAATGTAATTATGAGATAAGATATCAATCTTGATATTGTCAGAATTGTGTAGAAATAACCATGGATTTTCTGAATCCAATATTTTTACCATGCTGACATAAACTTGATATATACCTCTGGTAAAAATATCAGAAATTAAAACTTATATTTAGTGCCTTTAAAAAGTCAAAAACAGAAAATGAATAAATCTGAAAATAGAAATGTCAAAAATTTTAGAATTAAAATATTGAGTATAAAAATCTGAAAATTTTACACAAGATGAAAAATACTATTATGAACTCTCATAAAAATATAAACAAAATATATACCAATTTTTTTCTTAAATTAAATGAAAATCAGAAACTGAAAAATCTGGCAACATGCATTGTCAGAATTATTTAAATTTTTTCGTAAATAATTTTAATCTAAAATTTTTACCAGATAATAATCCTTATCTTACCAACCTTTAATAAAAGTTTCAGAAAATTCTAAGTCGGTTATCTAGCTTAATTCAGCCGTTTTTCCTCGGTCTGACTAGAAGTCTATGGAATAGTTGCACGTGGACCCCACTTGGCAGCACCATCTTCAACCTCAGGCCAGCACGCAGCAAGCACAGCCAGCCGTGTAAAAGCTTCTTTTCTTGGTCTAAGCAAAACAAAAATCAAATGCAGTTTGCACAGCCGAGCACATTCCAGCCGCCTCTCTCCTTCCCTGCCATCTGCCCCCACACATCAGTAGCTTCATCTTCTCCAATCTTCTCCCCTCTCCTCTCAGTTTTGCGCAGGACAGAGCTAACTCGAGCTACCGCCTTTGTTGGCTGTCGTTTTGCCGCCGCAATTCCTTGCAACCGAGGCCACGACCCAGCTGTCTCTACCACGAAGCTTATCCCGCCGAGAAGCCCCATGCTCGCACTCATGAAGACCCGAGAAAGAGCACGCGCCAGAACAAGAGCTGAGCAGCACCGCCTCTTTCTGCTGTCGTGTTCTTCGGTCGGCGCCGCATTTGCGCAGCCCAAGGCCAAGCACACGTCAGCCACTCTCTTCATCCTTCCTCATTCTTCTCCTTTCACCTCCTCTCTGATCCCTCTCTCTCGTGCGCAGACATAGCTCTGTTCCCTTGCCGCCTAATTCTCTGTCTCCTTCCCGCCACAACTCTCGACTCAAGGCCGTCCACATCCTGGCATATCTCTGTGATGAGATTTCCACGATGGTTGAGTCATAGCATGCCCTGGAACACTCGAGGAGCTCCTGCCGCCAAAACGTGCCTGCATTCAAATCCTGTAGCGGCCATCCTCCTGGCTATAAATTGAAACCAAGCACTCCATAAACGTCTCACCTTATAAATTTATTTCATTCGAATTGGAGTTGTGTAACAGCACTCGCAGCAGAAGAAACAACACAACCGAATACAGAAGGAGAAACCAAGATACAGCGCAACAATCAGAAACTCATAGAAGCAGAAGGAGAAGAGAAAAGGGGAAGAACTTGGAGAAGAAGAAAGAGGCTGGAGAATTTCATTCCATTTTTATCGTTAACCTTTTCCTGATGGATTACAAAAGTTTATATACTACTTCGCTTTTACTTTTGACCGCGCAACCACTCTGCATTTACCGCTGTTTAGTTACCGATTACTATTGCCGACAATACTATTCACCATCATCAATTATGAACCACCCGATTACTTCAACTCTCTGATCTCGTCCCTTCGCTTACATTTCCTCAACTCCAGCAGCCATCCGCGCAATAACCCCTTCGTCTGTTTTCCCGCGCGACGCACTTCCGCCCTGGCTCACGTCCCTGACAAGTTGTAATGCAAAAGTTACAAATAGTTGAATTATTATTTATTTCGGGTACGCAAAATTCTGGAAAATAAAAACAATGCGCATCCGTGCTGCCGAAAGCGTATTCTCGTGATTATGTGTGGTTTCTCTTTGAATTGGTTTGAGTCTCTGACAAACAGACCCGGCGGCCAGAGACAGAAGAACAGAGGGCCGGTTAGGGCAGATCGCCGGTGGCGAAGGAGCGGCGGAACCAGCCGACTAGGGCTTCCGAGAGCACAAGGGGACTCTTGCGCACAAACCGTTGGGCTTTATTGCCAGCGGTGATGGCGGGAAGTGCCTCGCCACCGAGATAGGGCGGCGGTGCCATGACTGGTCCGGCGGAAGCTCAAAAAGCCAACTTCACGGGATAAGCCCCAGATGAGCATCAGTGGAGTACCTAGAATCCATTTTACCTGCTAATGACGTTGGAGAGTGGTCGAAGTGTGCCGTCACCGTTCGCCTGAGCTGAGGAAGAAGAAGAGGGATGCGGCATTGCTTCAGGCGAGGAAACATGAAAATGAAGATTGATTAGTAATCTGAGAGGTACTAGGGAGCTACAGTTCCAATCAATTCCAGAAAAGCTCACCGAATTGGCTTGCACAAGATTTCGCCCTTGCTGGTTCTTCAGACTCGAGCGAATTCCAAAAGAAACGAAAGTCTCGGACGAAAGCCCATGGGTTGGGGAGGAGTGGAGTGAGTTGCTTCGCAATGCTGGAGTTGTTTTTATAGGGGAAGTAAGGCGGTTTGCACAGAGGTCGTTTTGTTTCCTACGACCGAGAAAAAGATCAGGAATGGCATGAGCTTCCCTGCTGTCAAAAGCAATAGAGCGATGCGGTTTGGCAGAGATAAGGGCAGGGTATGGCTAGAGGAAGGGATAAGGAGGCAAAATGGCAGTTGTCTCATCGCCATTATGGGCACCAGTGAGTTGGGCGTTAGGATCGATTGCCACGGCTGCTTAAGCGAAGCAGTTCACCTTGATGCTTGCGCACAAGCGGCGGTAGAAGGGTTCCAGCGGAGCAGCCACCTGGTGTGGTGGGAGAAAGATTGCGGCACCACCGTCCTGCTGGAGATGGCCGAGCGATTGCCGTGGCAAGGAATTCATTGCCCGATCGCTTGCCGTGGCAACGTTTGGCTGGCAGAGGACTCAGCTAAAGAAGAGAGAAAGCAAGGAAATGGGAGGCTGACTGGTGGGCCAAAGGTGACAGCTATACGGGACTTGTCTCACTAGAGATCAGGACCAACTTGGCATAAAAATAGTGACAAGCTTCTAATCTGCTTCCCCAGCTCATCCAAAATGCACTATACTCATTAAATGAGAGATCATTTTAGGTCTAACATACCTGAAACTTTTTGACCGAGGTCTCCTATTAATGATTATCTTCCAGAAAAATTTTAGACCAAAATGTCCTGTAGAGAAATTATAAAATTTATAATTTCTGACATAAACCTCTGCCCAGAAATTCCTATTTGGATTTTATTTTATTTAAGGGTGATAATGATACGATTTATTTTTGAAACTTTTTTTCAGAGTTTAATTTGTGTTAAGTATGCTTCCATAAAAATTTCAAGTTAAAATATTATGTATTTATTTTATAAGAATTCTGGCATTCCAATTTTCAGATTTTTAGAGTTTCGGTTTTTGAATATTTAAAGGCCTTAAATGACATTATTAATTTCTTAAATTTTTACCAGGGGTATATTATGTATTGGCAACATTCTGATAATTTTTATATCTTCATATAAATCTCAAAAATTTTATATTAATTCTGACTATGCACTATTTCCAGTCAAAAGAGATGTCTTTTCATTTGTCGTCTCACTATTCTGTGTATTAAAATTTTATTTTCTGGTTGAAATGATCTACTTGCATGCTTAGGATTTTTATTATCCACTTTCCAGAATTTTACTTTTACTTTTTCATCTTGTTGCCATTATCCATTTACTAATTCTCTTTTATTTGATTTTTCTCACTATACACAAATTCAAGGAAAATCCAAATAAATTGTGCAGGTATAATAAAAGAGAATTCTAGTGATCTTTTTTCCCCTGTAGGCTGATGTTCTTGCTGAACATAAGCCACTGATAGACACAAAATTGTTGATCTCTGAACTATATGCCAACCACTTTTCGGGTATTGATTTCTGTCTCTTCACTGCCAAACATTAATCTTGCCATTCCAAAGTCAGAAGTTTTGGGAGTCATCTCCTTGTCTAGAAGAACAATACTTGCTCTCAGATCTCTATGGATGATTCTGTATCTCGAGTCCTGGTCGAGATAATAAACCTCGAGTAATGCCTTCTATGATACGGCATCACACTTGCCAATCAAGTAGGACACTGTTGGATTTTTCTGTTGACATATGTGAATACTTACTTTTTTTTCTTTGGAATTATCAGCCAATTTTGAAGGCCAGAAAAGAAATGTTGAGAGCAATGAGCATAACAAATAGAAACTAGTCCAGGCTCATGTTTTCCATGTATTTGTATACAAGTATCCTTTCTTGTCCACTATATATGCTGCAGCCAAGAAGCCGAACAAGGTTCCGATGCTGGAGTTTAGCTATCAACAAAACCTCATTCTTGAACTCGTTTAGAGTTGAGACCCTGTACTAATGTTTTTGAAAGTGTTTTAGCAGCTATTTCGTGTCCATCCTCGAGCTTACCCTGTAGCTCTAAAATAACCATTTCAACTAGACGTACAGTGGCAGTAGTTCAGACTTCAGAATTTAGATCAGCTTATGTTAATTCCTGGAACCATTTCAACTAAATGTCATGGTATCTTGGTTTGCTTGTTGCATGAGCTTGTGTTAATTTATCAAATCAATGCAGGTAGGCACATTTAGTTATTTCTGGTATCAATTTAACGAGCTTAACAAGCCAACTCAATGAGTCGAGCTGTGTTGAACTTTGAGCTCGTTAAGATAACGAGTCGAATCAAATTACTAATTCATCTGTATCTATTTAACCCCTCTAAATTAACCTTCATGTCTCTTCAATTCCAGACTACTCTTCCTATCCGCTGCATTAATTCCCCTGGTCTAAAACTTTGTTAGTGTTAGGTGAGATGTATTCTCTACCCTTTAGCACTTCTGATGGTTTCAGAGCAACGCAATAAAACAAAAAATATTATTGCAGTCTCATCTGGATTTTTTCTTTGATTCTTGGGTTCTAATCTTACATACAGAAGTGTCTGCCAATATATACTTACATACTTTGATGTCAGTGTATAAAAATGTCTGTATATCACATGAATAGATAACATGATGCACGGTAATTCCTCCGTCTAAGTTTATAAGGCGTATTTCTTCTTGGCACATTGATCAATAAAATATTAAAAATAACTAGATTACTCCTCATTATTATTATCACCAACCACTATATTCAACGCATACATACATAGATGTAAAGCACATTGACAGCCCGTGGGTAGTTGAACACTCTTCAATGAGAAACGTAACCATCAACCGTGTTTAATTCCACTCAACGATGCTACACCCCATGTGTTCACCTATGTCGATATATTGGAGCGCCAAAGAGATAGAAGAACAGTGGAAATTTAGCTCTAGCCCTAGCCTGTACGTGCAGCATGCAGGGAGGAAAACTGCCGCTAGCAACTCATCAGCGCCAGCTAGCAAGCATGACGAGTGGCTTGCAGTGCTCTCGTGTGCATGGTTGTAGGTTTGGGAGGTATCCGGACTGCATATAATCCAAGAGATCGTGCTACTACCAAAGAACTTATATTAAACCTTTTATCACTGGCGGTATTCAAAAACCGTCTGTGATGAGATATTACTTTGAACGTCACGTCTGCCCCCTTCTGGGTCCGGAGGAGACCGCCGAGATGCTGGTGCTTATTGGACGGCGACACCTCGATGAAGGACTCCATCATGGCCGGCTCCTCCATGGGCAGCTCCTTAAGGACGGTGACGTCGCACTGGATAGTGAAGCGGTCGTTCTTAAGTCGTTCTTAAGATGATCTGATTTCTCTAGCAACTCCCTTTTGATGAAACTCCCACAGCCCCAGTCGGTTCGGGCCTTTCTGAAGTTGTGCTTGCTTGTGTGGCAGTACAACGGCACTGCCAGTCTAGTAGAGACTAATTATAACCATGCCTAGAAAAAATCTCGATCAACAAACCATACTGCGATTCTAGAAAATAATTCATGTACATTCCAATCAACGATTTCATTGGTCTGTAACTTTTTTTTAATGATCGAAGTGAGAAACCGCATGCAATAAGTTGCAACGTCTACCTCGTGCGGTGATACTCTGTTAGGATTGGTCTCCATAACTCTTGGTGGTTTTCCTGCATTAATGTTGGCATTGCATTTCATCATCGCCACTACTGTAGCAAATCCGTCAAACAGAAGACGGTACGTACCTGGTATTTTTCTTCTATATTTACATATATAATTAACATAGTAATGTACAGCCCCAGTCGGTTCGGGCCTTTCCGAAGTAGTGCTTGCTCGTGCAGCGGTACAACGGCACTGCCATCCCGCCGCCGTCGAGCAGATCGATCTGGAACTCGGCGTTGACGGCCTCGGCGGGGCTGACATGGTCGAGGTAGACGGATATGCAATCGGCACTTTTTTCCTTGCTGCCGTTGGGATAACATTTGATACGCCATGTGTGACCTCCTACCTCGAAAGTGCACGACTTGGAGTAGCTGCCGGTGCCGATGGTCTCCTTCATCCGGGAGTAGCCGTCGATGTTGAGCACGTGGGACCCTCTCGCCACGGTGGCGACGACGGTGGACGCGGTACGTAACAGGACGGGGGCACCGTCCTCTCCGCCGGCGGCGGATGGCGTTGAGGTCGCCATGCATGACACGTACGTTCGGCGGCCGAGCGTGTTGCAGGGCAGAAGCTAGCAGAGAACGCGATAAATCGAACGACCAAACAGGAGCACAGAAAAGAATATGCAAAAGAAAGCACTTTGTACCAAACCACCACAAATTCGGTGCTCGCGACCAAACAGGAGCACAGAAAAAGACCCCCAGAAATCCTAGGATTCCACACGGGCGGCATCATAGGACCCCGAATCGAGCCAAGATCGAAAGAAAGAAAACGAAGCGAGGCCCAAATCTACTCACCTCTAGAGCTGGTGACGCCCAGGTCCAGCCAAATCCGTCCCAATGCCGCACAAAGCAGAGAGCACCGACGGAACCGCCTCCCTCGGTTCTTCACTCCACTCCCATGGCGTTCGTCGCCGCGCCGAGATGGGGCGGGGGGAACGGAAGGGCAGCGCTAGATCGATGGAGGGGTGCGAGGAGAGGAGACTGCCCTTTGGGTTTTGGTACTCTACTACTCCCGATCTCACCGACAGAACTACCGATTTTTGTCTCTTTTCTACCCGTTCAGCTCGTCGTCTCTCTAATCCTTTCTCCTTCCGAACTCCTCGAGAATAACCATGGCGCGGAGACCGAGAAGCCAATAAAATTCGAAACAGTACTCACCTAAAATGTTTCGCGTCCGCGGGAGACCCATGCCCATCAAAGCTCACCGATCACAAAGTATATCCAATGGTCAGCATTTTGGATGATTTTTTCATACAAAACACCCGCACGATGGTTAAGTGATTTGCTTACTTTTGTGATTGCTTGCACGGGATAGTCCAGATTCTCCGTTTTCTGTGCTAGGGTTCTTTTGTAGATTACTTTTTTATATATATTTGTTTATTTGTATGGATGATAGCCAGTGACAGATCCAGGAAGAAATTATAGGTGGGGCAAGCTTGAAGTATATACACACCTGGTTATAAATTTGTTGGACTATGTCCTACTTATGGGCCAAATTTGTTGGACTATGCAGTATATACACACTTAGGTATGAGAAACTTTGTAAATTGTAGGTGGGCAGCAGCACAACCTACCATACTGTTGAGTCCGCCCATGATGATAGCTTGTAATTACATGTGTGTTTCTTTATTTTCATATCTTTTTTTGTGGAGGTGGCACACCAACCAATTGAGTCCAAAGTCACACATAGCGAATGAAGTGCAAAAACAACAATCAACAGCAGCTTCTGATGAAGAATCTGATGAGGATGATGAAGTGAGCATTTTTTGTTGTTTTTTATCTTGAAGGGGAATGTTCTTAATTGTTCATATTTTTATTTGGTGTGTCATGATTGTTGCAGTTTACAGTTCTTCTTGTAATCTAAAGATATTGACATAATTGTTTTACTTTTATAGTTCTTTTTTGTAATCAATCATAGTTTAGTTTAATTAGAAAAATTAAACGTTGTTCAGTTAATCGAGTTTTGTTTGATTAGTGGACAGTTTGGTGTGGGGAGGTTTGAAATTATTGTCTTTGTTAGTGCAATTGCAATTGATAAGTGTTAAGTCGGTTTAGTTTAATTAGAAAAATTAAACGTTGTTCAGTTAATCTAGTTTTGTTTGATTAGTGGACAGTTTGGTGTGGGGAGGTTTGAAATTATTTTTCTTTGTTAGTGAAATTGCAATTGATCAGTGTTAAGTCGGTTTAGTTTAATTAGAAAAATTAAACGTTGTTCAGCCTATCTAGTTTTCTTTGATTAATGGACAGTTTGTTGTGGGGAGGTTTGAAATTATTTTCTTTGTCAGTGCAATTGCAATTGGTAAGTGTTAAGACAGTTTTGTGTAATGAGTTTATCAATTAAGCTAGTTTTGTACTCTTTAGAAGTATAGTCAGGTTTTGTTTGCTTAAATATCCCTAGGTGTTTTTTTTTCTTTGAATCTTTTTCTTAATAGGGATATAATGAGGTTTTGTGTGATTAAACAATTCTAGTTGTTTTGTTTGTTTTCTTTGAATATTTTAATTAATAGGACTAAGTGATTTGTTTGGTTAATTATCCCTAATGGTTATGTTCTCTTAGAAGGATAGTCAGGCTTTTAATTAAATTTCCCAAACTGTTTTGTTTGCAGTACTTGAATGTATTAGTGGACAGCTTGGTGTGGAGAGGTTTGAAATTATTTTCTTTGTCAGTGCAATTGCAATTGATAAGTGTTAAGGCAGTTTTGTGTAATGAGTTTATCAATTAAGCTAGTTTTGTAGTCTTTAGAACTATAGTCAAGTTTTGTTTGATTAAATATCCCTAGGTGTTTTTTTTTCTTTTAATCTTTTTCTAAATAGGGCTATAATGAGGTTTTGTTTGATTAAACATTTCTAGTTGTTTTGTTTGTTTTCTTTGAATCTTTTTCTTAATAGGGCTAAGTGATTTGTTTGGTTAATTATCCCTAATGGTTATGTTCTCTTAGAAGGATAGTCAGGCTTTTTAATTAAATTTCCCAAACTGTTTTGTTTGCAGTACTTGAATGTATTAGTGGACAGTTTGGTGTGAGGAGGTTTGAAATTATTTTCTTTGTTAGTGCAATTGCAATTGATAAGTGTAAAGACAGTTTTGTGTAATGAGTTTATCAATTAAACTAGTTTTGTTTTATGGGTGATGTGGGTTCTTGTGCACAGGAGAGGAGGTTTGGTTAGTGGACGGTTTGGTGTGGGGAGGTTTGTAATTAATTTCTTTGTTAGTGGACGGTTTGGTGTGAGGAGGTTTGGTTAGTGGACGGTTTGGTGTGGGGAGGTTTGTAATTAATTTCAGTTAATCTAGTTTTGTTTGATTAGTGGACGGTTTGGTGTGGGGAGGTTTGTAATTAATTTCTTTGTTAGTGAAATTGCAATTGATCAGTGTTAAGTCGGTTTAGTTTAATTAGAAAAATTAAATGTTGTTCAGTTAATTTAGTTTTGTTTGATTAGTGGACACTGGACAGTTTGTTGTGGGGAGGTTTGAAATTATTTTCTTTGTCAGGGCAATTGCAATTGATAAGTGTTAAAGACAGTTTTGTGTAATGAGTTTATCAATTTAGTTTTGTTTGATGGGTGATGTGGGTTCTTGTGCGCAGGAGAGGAGGGTGCAATTTAATTCGATCTATAGCTAGAACCAACAGGGCTTATTTTGGAGCTCAAGTTAGGCTTTGAGTTTTTGGCCCATTTAAAAACAGAACTAACGGCCACGCACAGTGTTCCAAAAATAATAGACAAAACTAAAAAAACAAAGCAAAACAGCTTTTAATCTAACGGTTGGGTTATTTAATCCAATGATCTAAAATTTGGATGTTTTTTTAGACAAAAACATCCAGGAGATTGCTATACACTCCCTTTAATTTTTAGTATCTTTTAATGCTATCTCAATATAATCCAACTTTTGATATATATTGATAGTCATGCTATCATAATGTAAATTTTAATTTACCTGAGAATGTAAAAAAACAAAAAAAAAATGCGAGGAGATAGGATCACCTAGGAAGTTAGTTGCTGTAGAGATAAGATCTTACTCAACACGGCTTCCGTTACGGTTATGATGCATGTCTTTACTCGGTATATAATACTCGTACTCGGTGCTTTTTCCAATCGCACGTATGTTTCCATACAAATCTCATCTCGTTAATTGACCGACGAACCGGCCGTCTAGATTCCGCGAGGGGCGCCATGCAGACCTGCAGCTTCTCCCCACCGCCCCTCCCGACGACGCCAATCACCTCCACGGCGACCGCCGGGAGCGCCATGGCCACGGTCGAAGGCTACTCGTGGGTAACCAAGGTCATCGGCACCGGCAAGTGCTACTACCTCTTGTCCGCCGAGTTCCGCGCCGGAGGGCACGCCTGGCGCATCCGGTATTACCCTAACGCGCGCAGCCCGGAGCACGCGGACTACATCACCCTCTACCTGGAGTTCGCCGGCGAGCCCACGAAGAAGATCAACAGAAGCGTAAACGTCCGATACCGGTTCAGCCTGCTCCGCGGCCGCGGCGAGCACGTGTCGACGACACCGCGCGGCTGCAGGGTCGGCAGGTCGTCGTTCTTCGAGGGGGGCAACCATGGCTTCTCGGACTTCATGAAGAGGGAGGATATTGAGAGGCTGGGGTTCGTTGAGGACGACTGCCTCACCGTCCGGTGCGACGTCGCCATCGACGAGCAGTACTACGTCGGGCGGGTGCCTCACCTGCGGTGGCTGGGACCGGCCTGCGAATGCGAGCACGGCAAGAACTGCAGACGCGTCCACGCAGACGTGGGCGCCCAGCCGGATGCCATAGCCGTGCATCAGCCTGACCTGCTCAGGCCGGGGCCGCGCAGCGACAGCATGCGGTGCGAGCGCCTCCACGGAGGCGCATCGGCTTCGCGCCATCGCGGGATCAAGGCCGCCTGGTTCAGCCTCCTAGGGTTCCTGCGAATCCGAAAGCAGCGAGTAGTCGCTTAGTTATGCGTCCATCAGTTCCCATGCATGGATGCGTCGAGGTCGTTCTGAAGCTTGTTTGCTTTTGATCGAGTCTACAAACAAGTAGAACACACCATCCGATTTGTTATACCAGATTTATTTAGAAATTAGTGGAAGTACTACATGTCTGGTAGTATATGATAAATGTGTATCCCTCTGTTCTCTGGTGGTTAAATAAGGAATTGCTAATTCTTAGGCAACTGGAAATCATTAAATCACATATCGAATTTTTTAGCCTATGATGTTCGTCTGCAGAGTTGACTTCAGGCCGGCGGTACTAGAAGGCTTCGCAGTGATTGGAGACTTACGGGTTGTCGGTTACGAGGCTGTGTTCGTCTGCAGAGACTTCAGCTGATTTTTTGAGGTTGTTTTTTTCTGTCATTTTGTATCTAGGGTGGTATTTCCTTGATGCATGTGTATGAATGATTTGTTTGTTGAAAGGCTTCTAGGTTGGTAGATCTGCTCAATTTTTTTGGTTGAGTTACTGATACAAATCATACTATGTAGCCCAGGGTTTCAATTACAGAGACCGGGAGATATAATCTTTCATTACCTAAAAAAGCTAGGGTTTCAATGTTGAGGAGACGTGGGCTAGGAATTTTGGACCGGGGGTTGATTTATTGGTGCGCATTTGCTTGTCTTTGAATTGAAGCTAGGCATGGTTACATCTATTTGATCGCAAGGAATTTATATGCACACACCTAGTGTTTTTGGTTTAACAATCAGACTTTTCTGTTAACTCAACAGTATCTTTTTGTAAAATTTGTGATGGCATACTCTCTTATAGTGTTGTTTTCCATATTTCAGCCTTTTCGATGTTATTTCTCTAATATTCTTGGACCAGTTACGTGCACCAGCCTAACGGGTTAAAATTGTAAATACTGGATCCATTATCAAAACAACTCAAAGCAGCCCAACATAGGTCAAATATAACAGGACAGCGCACATAAAGATATCAACTTTTGGATGCTTATCCAAGGGATGAAAAAGTGACTGAGAATTAATAAATAAATAAAAACAGTCGCCCGAGTACTAGACAGCCCCGGTTAATTAATCCAGTTTCTGATGATCGTTAGCCTTTTCTTTGGATAAATTGAGCAGTGTTGCTACATGACTAGATTGATTCAGACAAAATCAATAATAGATGTACACATATATATAGAAGACACTTGGTGTTTGTCCTCACAGTCATCCTGTCATTGAAGTGGTAGTACAGTGAAGATATAGAGACCACAGAGGGTAGTTGAATGGGCAGTTGAACCATGTTAAAAGTTGAGAAATTTTACATTGCATTACACTGGTAGATGGGAAGTAAAAATCAGATCTAGTCATTAATTTGTTGAGAATATTGCTATTACTCTATTACAAGTAGAAGTATAAATAAGTATTAACTAATCTGATCTATTGAATCGACAAAAATGAATGGTACATATGGAATCTTGTACCGTAAAAAAGAGTACTCTAAAACTTTTGAGCTAAGTTACAGTGATCCAGATACCTGGCCAGTATGATTTTGGAAGATATAATCCATATTAATATAGAGCTATAAAAGCGTAGAGCTATGGAGTAATAATATTATATACTAAACTTTGTAGACTTCCTAGCTAGGGAGCCCCTCACGTATCCTCCCTCTATGAAAGCCTCTCAAAAAGAGTGTAACTATGTTTACATTCTTTCAACCGTTTTTTTTATGAAAAAAACCATTCGGTTCAACACAATCATAAATCCTTTGTGAAAGGACCCTAAATAAATGCTAAATTGCGCCGAGAGGATAAGGCGCTGCCTTCTATTCACCTAATCGTGGGATCGACTCCGCCCGGCGTCAAACCTTTTTTTGGGTATCTCGGTTTGCTCATATGCGTGTTTTCTCGATTTGCTCGTGTGGGGGAGCAGCGATCGCGACGTGGCATGCCATGGTTACTCATCTAGTAGTTCTTTTTTAACAGTGACCGCGATGAGTTCTATGTACACAATTATAGATGCTAGCTAGTGCGGATGCATGTAGACTTGGGAGGCATCAGTATTCAGGACTATGTACATTCCGAAGTTAATTTCATTCTGCCATTTCTGTACTACTGAAGGTGCTCTGCCTGCCGGGGATCACACTTGCCAATTTAGAGCTATCTATGGAGTAATAGGTTCTTATTTGCTCTACTGTTTTTGGCGCAAGAGAGTTGCTCTAGTGCTTCCAGTTTATATTGTCGGTTAACCTGCTGCTAGTAAATAATGACAGTCAAGGGTTGTTTGGTTGAAAATAATGATAGCGTGAGGTGTTTAGTTGAAATTAATCAGGAATGGAACACACCATTCAGGTGCTGCTATCTCTCGTTGTCGGTTAACCAATCTTTATTCACACAATGAATTAACCATTAGTCTTTTCTTTAGATCAAGCGGCCCGTTGCTGTAGATTGATTCAGACAATCAACAATAGTTGTACACATTATAGGAGACTTATACTATCCACATGCCATTCAAGTGGCAGTAAAGTGAAGTTGTACAGACTATAGAGGGTAGCTGAACCTCTGTTCTAATTTTTCAGTCACCAAAATCGACCATGTGCCAGCTGACTGATGCATTAGTGCTGCATGACATGGCTACCTAGCTCATGAGAATAAAACTGAACAGGACCAATACACATCCGTATATGGAGCTATGAGGACGAACTAGTATTGCGTTTAGAAAAGGATACCCATGCTTGCATGGAATGGTAGGTTCTCATTTAGCCGTAGAGCATGACAAGTCAGATGAGTGCAGTGCAAGCCGGTGGATGAATTTTTTGCTATTCTGGCCGAAATTGAAAACTTATTTATGGATTTAGCTACTGTACAGTTAGAATTACAGAAATAGCCCCTAAACAGTCGAATTCCGCGCTCCGGATCCGCAGAATAATTTTTTTAATTTTTTTCCTTGATTTTCGCGGATGCCGCAATGAATAATTTTTATTATTTTTTTCTGCCAATTCCGCGGACCCACAGCGGAATAATTTTTAAATATTTTTTAATATTGCGCGACGAGTAGCGCAGAATAATTTTTTATTATTTTTTTAAATTTTTTAATTTTCCATGAGACGTGCAGCGGAATACTTTTTAATAATTTTTTAAATTTTTTAATTAATCAGCGGTCGTAAACCGCGGAATATTTTTTATTTTTTTCGGCGTTTTTTTTTCGTCGGTGGTTTTTCCGTCGGTTTTTTTTTCGAGCAGATTTAACGATGAAAATAGGTTCAAACGACGTCAAAAATTTTGAAATTTTTTTATAGGTTCCTGACACTTTAGAAATGTTCTCATAAAAATTTTAGGTGATTATCAGATATGTGAAATTTTTAAAAATTCAAATATTGATACTATGTAGATGAAACGTTGATCGGCAAGTTTGAACCGGATCAAAAATAGTACAAACTACGTTAGAAAACTTTGAATTTTTTTTTGGAGATTCCTAACATACTTATGATATTTTTGTAAAAATTTCAGATGATGATCAAATGTGAGGAATTTTTAAAAATTCAAACATTGGTACTGTTTTGGTAAAGCGTTGAGCGACAAGTTTCATCCGAATGAAAATTAGAACAAATGAGCTTGTAAAATTTTGAAAATTTTTCTGTATGGTCCAGACACATCCATAATATTCTCATAAAATTTTTATATGATGATCAAGTGTCATTAATTTTAAAAAATGCGAAAAGTGCTACTGTCCTGTTAACAGACTGTTGATCAATACATAGATTAAATTTAGCAATAAAAAGGTTTAATTTTTTTAAAATTTTACATAATGGTGTCAAGGAAATGGTTAATATCTCATAAAAATTTGGAATCATGATCACCCTCCAGTGAATTTATAAAATTCATAGAAGGCACAATGCCATTTATATTCTTTCTCTGTTTGATTTTTGAAATATAATACAACAAATTAAGTTCAGTGCTTACTGCATTGATAGATTTTATTGACCAAACCAAGAAAGTTGAAACTTTTTGAACATTTTATATTATCTTACTAAGAAATAAATTCATCAACAGTAAAATATCAGAAATTAATAAATTAATTTGAGATATTTAAAAATTCAAAAACAGAGAGAGTTAAAACTAGTACTTTGAATGTCAGAATTTTTATAAATTTCTGGAGAAATATTTTGAGCTAAAAATTTTACATAAGAATCCTTAGCTCAAATAAATTTGAAAAACAAAATTTCAAAAAGTTATAAAAATATTTGAATTGCCTGATAAATCCAAAACAAAAATATGTATACAGTACATTGTCAGAATTATTGTAAATTCTGTGAGTAATATTTGCCTCTAAAATTTATACAGTACGAAGATAACTCCCTATCCATCACTCATTAAATTCATCAATAAATTTAAGACACAGTGATGTCCCCAGCAGCTAGGACCCTGCACATGAGCCGCCACAATCATCTCCCGCGCTGTCACGTCGGAGCTTGCTCGGAATTCCGCGGATCCACAGCGCGGATTAATTTTTTAAAATTTTTCCAGCGATTTTCCGTGGATCCAGTGCGCGGAATAATTTTTATTATTTTTTCTCCTGAAATTCCGCGGATCCATAGCGCGGAATAATATTTTTTAAAATTTTTTAAATGTTGGTAGAATTCTCAGGTATACTGTTCTTCAGTAAGATTGCATACTTACAAGCGTGTACTTTTGGTAGAGTTCTTCAAACTTTTTCTTCTTTGTGCAATCCCTTCTAACAAGTATATTTCCGCAAATATAACTAGTTTCCTGCAGAGCATACCTTTGTATCAAGCTCAACGGAAGCCATGTTCTTTTCTGTGTAACTCCAGTCGAGAGCAACAGCTTCAATAAGCAAATTCTGAGAGAATTTAAATCAAATTGAAGTAACAAAAAAACTACATGCAAAAGAACAGGAAAAAGTCTCATACCAACACGCCTTTGTATTTCTTCTCGCCTCTTCTTTTGGGACTTCATCACGTTAGTAATCTCTTCCTGGAATTATGACAATTAAAAGATAGGCACTATCAGAAACAACTGGATAAATAAGCAGTATCAAGGGAAAAAAACTAGATTGGTAAGCATTATGAGAAACAACTGGACACTAATTAAATCTAATTATGTGAATAAACAAAAAAAATGAAACCTTTTGCTTGCGTATTTTTGCCTCTCTATCTTCTAATTGCATCTGTTTTTTGCGAAGCGTTTGCAAGTCTTCCTCCATGCCTTCAATATCTTTCATATGTTTATCTTTTTGAGATCGAAGCCTTTCAATGTCACCGACATCTAGATCTACATGAATAAGCTGACAAGCATCAGACATGGCAGGTGAACCAGGACTGCGTTGAAGTTGATACTCCTGTCCTGGCAATGGCTCCGCGGTTTCCGAACCAGATACCTGTTCAGATGAATAGTCCCGTCCGAGCAAATGATGTTATGGTGCAGGTTGGTAGCCCTAGCCATTGTGTGCCATTTGGGTTTCATAACCATATGGAGATTGACAGCCCCAACCAGCAGATCATTCGTACACCTTCAACAAATGTTTCCACCCCAAGACCTGTGCGGGATCTGTCAAGACGTGTTCAGCGAATACCCGTTCCCTCAGGAAGCCCACCGAGCCCTCTGTGGGCAATGCCACCAAATCCGCAACTTTGTCAGGTCACAAAGAAATGCATTGAGGGAGACAGCGAGTCCTCAAATGCTAGCGCTGAAAGAATTGGAGTTCAGGAAGATATTTATGATTTTTGCTTACCTTTCTTGGTGAGTTTCTCTTTGGTTTATGGCTTTTTTATGATGGATACCAAGGAACTAGGTATCAATTTAGTTAAGAAGAAATAGTCACCCAAATCGAGTTGAAGAGGACTCGAACTTGGGTAGTAGGGGGTATACAACCTCACCTCCCACCAACTGATCTAGGCTCTCTGTTCCTGGTTTATGGTTTTTATGGAATGGAAAACAAAGAAAGTACTGCTTTTGAAGTACAGGGTGCTGTAATTATTCCTGTCAGCAAATGGACTCAAAACATGTTTATTTTGTTCTCTTCCAAGGATGGGTTATGCAGACCACTATTTTCTAGTGCTTTTTGTTCCCAATAAGTTTTATCTTTGAGGCAAAAGTGTCTTTCATCTGTCATCTTTGTTGCTAATACCTCTTCTCTTTATTTTACAGGAATAAGATAGAAGATGTACTACCTGAGGACTATATTAGATTCTTAAAGTGCCTGTCCATGGCTCATTTCGAGTCACAAATCTAGATCACATTTGGTCACAAGTATATAGCAGCTTCAGATAGAGCAAAGGTTATAGAATATCAACCCTCTTGTTTCTCATATTTTACGATAGATCTCTAACAATGGTAAAGATGATGTTCTCCTTCCATAGTAGCACTTGATATATCATTTTAAATGGAACCAGAACTAGATAGAAATTGCACTTGTGCACGGCATATTTTCCCTCAACTTGCTCATTTACTCGTGCATTAATATCATGGATCGCCTGAGGGGCCTGAGGACGTGCTCGACTGGAGGGGGATGTCCTCGCTCGTGCTGCGAGAATATTATGGATGTGTCAGGCAGAAAAATTTGAAATTTTTTAAAATTAATGACACTTGATCATCATATGAAAATTTTATGAGAATATTATGGATGTGTCAGGACCATACAGAAAATTTTTCAAAATTTTACAAGCTCGTTTGTTCTAATTTTCATTCGATGAAACTTGCCGCTCAACGCTTTACCAAAACAGTACCAATGTTTGAATTTTTAAAATTCTCACATTTGATCATCATCTGAAATTTTTACAGAAATATCATAAGTATGTTAGGAATCTCCACAAAAATTTCAAAGTTTTCTAACGTAGTTTGTACTATTTTTGATCCGGTTCAAACTTGCCGATCAATGTTTCATCTACATAGTATCAATATTTGAATTTTTAAAAATTTCACAGATCTGATAATCACCTAAAATTTTTATGAGAACATTTCTAAAGTGTCAGGAACCTATAAAAAAATTTTCAAATTTTTTTGACGTCGTTTGAACCTATTTTCAGTCGTTCGCCCGGCTCAGAAAAAAAAAACCAACGGAAAAACCACCGACGAAAAAAAAAACCGCCGAAAAAAATAAAAAAATATTCCGCGGTTTACTACCGCTGAGTAATTAAAAAATTTTAAAAAAATTATTAAAAAAGTATTTCGCTGTGCACGTCCGCGGAAAATTAAAAAAATTTAAAAAAAATAATAAAAAAATTATTCCGCGCTACTCGTCCGCGGAATATTAAAAAAATATTAAAAAAATTATTCCGCGCTGTGGGTCCGCGGAATTGGCAGAGAAAAAATAATAAAAATTATTCATTGTCGGCGTCATGGAAAATCAAGGAAAAAATTAAAAAATTATTCCGCAGATCCCGAGCGCGAATTCATCGCTTAGGGCTATTTCGTAATTCGATCGTATAGTAGCTAAATCCGTAAATAAGTTTTCAATTTCGCCAAAATAGCGGTATAGTAGCTAAAGCCATTTATGGTTTTTATGGAATGGAAAACAAAGAAATCTTGCTTTTGAAGTACTGGTCTTGTAATTATTCTGTCGACAAATGGACTCAAAACATGTTTATTTTGTTCTCTTCCAAGGATGGGTTATGCAGACCACTATTTTCTAGTGCTTTTTGTTCCCAATAAGTTTTATCTTTGAGGCAAAAGTGTCTTTCATCTGTGTCATGCTGTTGCTAATACCTCTTCTCTTTATTTTACAGGAATAAGATAGAAGATGTACTACCGAGGACTATATTAGATTCTTAAAGTGCTGTCCATGGCTCATTTCGAGTCACAAATCTAGATCACATTTGGTCACAAGTATATAGCGACTTCAGATAGAGCAAAGGTTATAGAATATCAACCCTCTTGTTTCTCATATTTTACGATAGATCTCTAACAATGGTAAAGATGATGTTCTCCTTCCATAGTAGCACTTGATATATCATTTTAAATGGAACCGAACTAGATAGAAATTGCACTTGTGCACGGCATATTTTCCTCAACTTGCTCATTTACTCGTGCATTAATATCATGGATCGCTTTGAGGGCCCGAGGGCGTGCTCGATTGGAGGGGATGTCCTCGCTCGTCTTTGCGAGAATATTATGGATGTGTCAGGCAGAAAAATTTGAAATTTTTTAAAATTAATGACACTTGATCATCATATGAAAATTTTATGAGAATATTATGGATGTGTCAGGACCATACAGAAAATTTTTCAAAATTTTACAAGCTCGTTTGTTCTAATTTTCATTCGGATGAAACTTGCCGCTCAACGCTTTACCAAAACAGTACCAATGTTTGAATTTTTAAAAATTCCTCACATTTGATCATCATCTGAAATTTTTACAGAAATATCATAAGTATGTTAGGAATCTCCACAAAAAATTTCAAAGTTTTCTAACGTAGTTTGTACTATTTTTGATCCGGTTCAAACTTGCCGATCAACGTTTCATCTACATAGTATCAATATTTGAATTTTTAAAAATTTCACAGATCTGATAATCACCTAAAATTTTTATGAGAACATTTCTAAAGTGTCAGGAACCTATAAAAAAATTTTCAAATTTTTTGACGTCGTTTGAACCTATTTTCAGTCGTTCGCCGGCTCGCTAAAAAAAAAAACCAACGGAAAAACCACCGACGAAAAAAAAACCGCCGAAAAAATAAAAAATATTCCGCGGTTTACTACCGCTGAGTAATTAAAAATTTTAAAAAATTATTAAAAAGTATTTCATTTGTGCACGTCCATGAAAATTAAAAAATTTAAAAAATAATAAAAAATTATTCCCGCTACTCGTCGGAATATTAAAAAATATTAAAAATTATTCCGCTGTGGGTCCGCGAATTGGCAGAGAAAAAATAATAAAAATTATTCATTTGTCGTCTTCATGAAAATCAAGGAAAAAATTAAAAATTATTCCGCAGATCCGAGCGCGAATTCATCGCTTAGGGCTATTTACGTAATTACATTGTATAGTAGCTAAATCCGTAAATAAGTTTTCAATTTCGGCCAAAATAGCGGTATAGTAGCTAAAGCCGGTGGATAAGCGTGTCTGTAGGTATGGTTGGACCGGCAAATGAGCACCTAAGGCCATGTTTGGATCGCCTAGGACTAACTGTTAGTTGGCTAAAAATTAGCTCTACCATTAGCCAGCTAAAAATTAGCCCACCTATTAGTCTTCCTGTTTGGATGAGCTAATTGTTAGCTCACTCTCACTAGCTAATGGGCTAATTGTTAGCTCAGAGGTGGGCTAAAAATTAGTCCTTCCTGTTTGGATGGACTAGGACTAATTTTTAGCCAGCTAACAATTAGTCCAAGGATCCAAACATGCCCTAATTAACGTGGAAGCACAACTACATGCACGTACTTTGACAACTAGCTAAGCTAGCTAGCTTCCCTCACCACTCCAGTTTTATAGTAGTCAGCTGGAACATTCAATGGCTCCTGTCTCAATTTTAGCCTAAGAAAGACTGTGCAAATAAAGCTCAACTGCTCTCTCTTAATTTCCCACTTTAAATTGAATTCAGAGGCAAGTAGATAGATGGTGCATGCCCAGACTTGCAGACTTAGGGCCTGTTTGTTTTTGCTTTGAATTCTCTAAAAACTGATTTTGGATTGTAATTGTAGAGAAACTGAATTTTCAAAAGCTAGAATTCAAAAGCACATATGAAGTGGATTATGGATTCTAGTATATATGGTTGGACTGTATTGTAAAAAATGATTTATATAATCGAACTGATTGTTTTTAATTCTGCGTTTGGGATTAGAATCCAGAATAAAAAACAAAAACAAACGGGCCCTTATTTTGACCAGTCCCCTTTTCTAAATGTGTTACACTGGTGTTTTTTTTTTCTGTTAGAATGTAATTGGATTTCTAGAGCACACGAACTCATGTTTCGATCGGGTCTAGGGCCGACGGAGCATCCCATTTCTTGTGGGCTTCTCAAAGCCCAATTAAGCCCACAGGCTTGCAGCAGAGGATTTTGTCAGATTTTAATTTGGACCCCAAACAGAAGAAAAACCGAAATTTGCTAGTCCAGATTGAAAAAATGAAATCACAAATTAAAATCTATTAACTTGAAGGTGATCGGGAAAGTAAAATGTACAAGCCATTGTTTCTACAACCCGAATCACAGCCGTTGGCATTGTGTCAGGATCCCTGTGTACCAGGTATGCAATGCAGTATGGTGTTTTCTACCTACTCTGTTTTTTTAAAGCGATGCTTTTTTTTTTGACTTTTTGTAGTCTTCGAGATGTCATTTTGATGGTTATTTTTCTACTTTATCTTATTATATACTAGTTAATTACATATATAAAAGTATTTTTAATGATAAATCTAATGATATAATTTTTTATTTGACTAATCTAGATAGTTTTAAACATATTAATTGTTAACCTTTGGAAAATTTGACATACGTATTCTAGGGCGTTGCTTAAAAAAGAATGAAGGTAGTATATATATGCATTGTATTTGCTCTTGTGTGGTATAGCGATGGTGGTGTAAAGAGTAAAGACTGGCATGCACGGTGAATATTGAAATATTTCTGTCCACAATACAATGTAGCTCCTTCCAACTATTATAAAAATGTTATCTGTAATTCTATTCGTGTCCTATTCAAACAACCCTGCAGTTCGATTGTATATGATAAACGGAAAAAAAATTGTAGTTAGAAATCGACAACAATCGAGGCAAGCACATAACGCAAGTTATCTCTCGCTTTCTACAACTTCTAGCTGATTAGTGCAGGTTTTCCCTATTATATATGTCGACCACCTCGGCGACGCCGGACGCCGGCGACGGGACGCGACCGCTGCGTTCTGCAACAGCCGTGGCAGTGCAGATGTTGGGGATCGATCGAGAACTACACGGAGGCAAAGAGCATGGCCAACAGCAGCTACATCGATCATGTCGAGCGAATTCGTTGCCGGTGGCTGCCCCTGGCAGATCAAGTACTACCCTAACGGTACTACCCTAATGTATGCAAGTGCCTGCAGCTAGCTTGTATGTATGCCATGGTTGGACCGGCAAATAAATGAGCACCTAACGTGGAAGCACAACTGCATGCACGTACTTTGACAACTAGCTAAGCTAGCTAGCTTCCCTCGCCACTCCAGTTTTATAGTCAGCTGGCACATGCAATGGCTCTCCTGTCTCAATCAGCCTCAGAAAGATTGAGCAAATAAAGTTCAACTGCTCCCACTTAATTTCCCACTTTAAATTGAATTCAGAGGCAAGTAGATAGATGGTGTCATGGTGCATGCCCAGACTTGCAGACTTCAGGCCTGTTTGTTTTTGCTTTGGATTCTCTAAAAATTGATTTTGGATTGTGATCGTAGAGAAACTGATTTTTCAAAAGCTAGAATCCAAAAGCACATATGAAATGAATTGTGGATTGTAATATATATGGGTGGGCTAGATTGTAAAAAATAATTTTTATAATCGGACTTTTTGTTTTTAATTCTGAATGTGATACACTGGTGTTTTTTCCCCTTTTCTGTTAGCATGTAATTGGATTTCTAGAGCACATGAACTCATGTTTCGATCGGGTTTAGGGCCGACGGACCATCCCATTTCTCGTGGGCTTCTCAAGGCCCAATTAAGCCCACAAGCATTTTTTTTAGATAAAGGAAACAATTCGGCCCCTTCACTCAAAGTGGAATGCGGCCAAAATACAGACTCAAAAGGTTACAACGGAAATAACAACTGGCTCTACAGCCACCAAAACATCAACGAGACAGTCATCATAAGACGCTAAACTAGTAGCAAAAGAATTACAAAGACAGACCCTAGGCCTCAATTCTAAGTCTCATTCTCCAACCAAATTTGGCAAATAATTCCCATACTGTGGTCTCTAGCCGCCTGCATCCCCCTATCAGCATGCTCTTCTCTTCCTCTTTAAACAGCGGAGGCAAGCTTCTGATCCAATACGTTCCCCTAAAGATTACCTTACACACCAGCACACCAGAAGAGGACACACCGGCGCCACCGCACCGGCCCTACCACCACCCACGGCCACACCCCAGCAACCCCGACCAAAAGCACCGCCGCCCTCAACAGAGAGCCTGCGCCAAGGAACCAGCGCCGAGGAGGCCCCCGCACGCACCAAGCGAGAGCCAAGCCGGAGAAACCAGCCGCGAGCAGCCGCCCCGCACGCCACCGCCAAAGGGAGAACTTACCTTTTCGTCCACAGGCTTGCAGTAGAGGATTTTGTCAGATTTTAATTTGGACCCCAAACAGAATAAAAACCGAAATTTGCTAGCCCAGATTGAAAAATGAAATCACAAATTGAAATCTATTAACTTGAAGGTGATCGGGAAAGTAAAATGTACAAACCATTGTTTTCTACAACCCGAATCACAGCCGTTGGCATTGTGTCCGGATCCCTGTGTGCCCGGTATGCAGTGCAGTATGGTGCTTTCTACCTACTCTGTTTTTTTAAGCGATGCTTTTTTTTTTTGACTTTTTTAGTCTTCGAGTTGTTATTTTGATGGTTATTTTTCAACTTTATCTTATTATATACTAGTAAATCGCAATATATAAATTACGATATATATACTAGTAAAGGGTCTTAAAAATGTTGCTTTATTAGAGGCCGCTACCATTTGTTGGTCTTTTTGGTTAAGTAGGAATGATATAGTCTTTGAAAGAAAACCAAACTTATCCCCCTTGCAGGTTATTTATGTTACTTCCTATTGACTGCGTACTTGGGCTGTTCTACAGAAGCTGGAATTACGACCTATTATAGTGGAGGTTACACAACGGTTGGTGCAGATGGTCATGAATTTCTATTCCCAGGTGCATAGGTGGCGGTCTAGTCTTCGGATTGATAGTCACTAGAGTGTACGTGTTATTCTCTTTTTTCCTTTTTTGTTTTGTTTAAGGGCTGTGTGCTTCTTGGTAAGCAGAGGCCAGGAGAAATTTTAAGGACTCGCATCATCTTGATGTAATGTTCTTGAAATTAATAAAATCTTCCTTCATCTAAAAAAATACTAGTAAATTACAATGCACTAGTATAATGCCCGTGCTAACGCTACGGCGATATTATTTAGTAATACAATTCAAATAAACAAAATGTGTTATATGTTTTGGTAATCAAGTGTAGTAAGATGTGATTATGATAGAAGCACAAAAGAAAGATACAGATAGTTATTATATCGTTGATTACATAAACAAGTGCATAAAATAACATCGCAATTGTTTATCATTAAAAATAATCTAATCTCTGATACGATTAAGGATTTCCCGTATGACTTCAGGAATGTTGTCTTTCGATTCATTCTCATTGTAGTTCAGTAGGTCCACGAGAAACTTCGCCCTCAACAGCTTTCCATCTTATACATGCATTATTATGGACCATCATTAGAAAACATTAATTGTGCTACGGTAAGACAAAGTATAATAAATAAATAATAGTACTCACAGTGCAAATTGATGGTAATTTTATACCATCCCAAGAGAGCATGAAGTTGATTACAAAATATCCAGTGATGCCCCTACAAAAGAACACATAGTTACATGTATGTAGACAAACAAACTTGTTAAGTGTAATTTATAAGCAAATTACCAGTCTTCTGTTTTTGGAACACATGTCGGTAATATGCGACGCCATACATAAATATCGTCATTCCACATAGGGTCACTACTACAGTACTGGGCATCACAACCGGCCTATTAGAAGCGGTTTGGTGCGAACCCGTTGTGATGTTCGCACTAAGCGGTTCAGAACAACGGTCCGAGAGGGCTTTGAAGCGGTTTGAGACACGAACCGCCTCAATGTTGAGTTCTAGAAGCGGTTCTTGTCGCAAACCGCTTGATTTTTAGAAGCGGTTTGAGACAAGAACCGCTTCTAGAACTCAACATCTGAAGCGGTTTGTGTCTCAAACCGCTTCGAAGCCCTCCTGCAGACTCATTTAAACCCTTCTTCCTCTCCGAGCCAAGAGAGTACATCGAGCAGAGAAGGGCTGGCCCATTTGTTTCTTGGGAGGTGTTGTCCAAATTTTTAATTTGGGGTGATTAGCTCCAAATTAAGTGTTTCAAGGTTAGTAACATCATGTGAACATCCTTCTCACCTAGAGATTGCTATTTTTTCAATGGATGTGGAGAAATCTTGAACTTTTAAGCAAGATCACCATGATCAAAAATTAGTTTTGTATGCTTGTTTTTGTTGTTGTATGAAGATGTAGGGTGGAGATGTAGTTCAAAATATGACATTACACAAGGTAAAGGTGATTGGAAGCTTTAGATCTAGGTGGTTGTTAGATTTAGAATCTTAAATATCACAATATTGCAAGGAAGTAATTATTGGTGTATGAAATAAAATAGAAAAACATGGGTAGAAGGATAAAAAATAATTACAAAGGTAGGAAGGGATACAAAATAATTAGAAAGGTAGGTCTTTAATTGGATGACGGTGGAGGTGGAGGTTTTTTTGTTGGGTTTAAGTGGCTGTGAGCTTTAGATTTTTAAATGTATTTATAAGTTACGTTCTAATTTTTGTAACGAAATTTGTTATAATTTTTAATGAAATTATAACTTGGTGTAGATGAATCGGCAATGGATGTACAATGCGGACCGTCGCTCGGGAGAGTTCATTAATGGCGTGCAGGCTTTTCTCGATGAGGCCGTTGCATTTTTGCCTCCAGGCAGCTTTATATGTTGTCCGTGTGTAGATTGCAAGAACGAGAAGGAGCACTCCCAGCGATGACAAGTTATGAACCATTTGATCATGAGAGGTTTCATGCCAAACTATACCTGTTGGATCAACCATGGCGAAGTTGAGGCGATTAGCGAGGAAGACGATGAAGAATGCGAGGAAGAGGAAGCTGGATTCAACAGTATCCCGGACGGCACGCACATCTTGTTCGCGGAAGAAACACTTGGTGACTTTGGTGATGATGAGCTAGACCAGATGTCTGCGGATCGAGAGGGAGACTACAGATGAAAGACGCTCGAGAAGTTCCAACAAGCATGTTAGAGGACCACAGAACTCCTTTGTACCCAAAGCGTAGGCGGTGGCCACACAAAGCTGCGTACCACACCGAACTCATGCAATGGAAGGCTACAAATGGTGTGTCGATAAGGGATTCAATGAGTTGTTATCACTCGTAAAGAAGTTGCTTCGAAGATAACACTCGCCCGAATCTACATATGAAGCGAAGCAAGTCGTCATCCTTTGGGATTGGAAGTACGTAAGATACACGCATGTCCTAATGATTGTGTCTCAGATCGTAATGAGTATGCCAATTTGGATGTGTGTCCGGTGTGCAAAGAGTCACGGTATAAGGTGAAGCGAATGATCCGGTGAAATAGATGGGGAGCGAAGAAGAAGAGACCTCCGGCTAAAGTGTTGTGGTATTTCCTGTGATCCCCGATTGAAACGTATTTTTGCTAACAAAGCGCATGCCCAGATGATGCGCTGGCACAAAGAAGAGCGTAAGGACGACGGATGCTTAGACACCCGCAGATGGCTCACAGTGGAGGAAAGTCGACCGGACGTACCAGACTTCGCAGATGAGGTGAGAAACATAAGGTTTGGGTTGAGTACCGATGGGATGAATTCTTTCGAGAATTGAGCAGCAGCCCATAGCACTGGCCGTTACACTATGTATCTATAACATTCCTCCATGGTTGTGCATGAAGCGAAAGTATATCATGATGTCGTTGTTGATCCAAGGCCCCAAGCAACCCGAAATGACATCGATGTCTCACCGAAACCATTGGTTGAAGATCTTGTGACGCTAGGGACAATGGTGCAAGGGTATGGGATGAGTACAAAAGGAGTATTTCACCCACGTGCATTGTTATTTGTAACAATCAACGATCGGCTCGCTCTCGTAACTGTCCGCCTAAGCGTCAAAGGATATAGAGCACGTGATCCGAGGCTTAGATGAAACGGACGGCATGTACCGAAAAACTCTCGGAAGGTTGTGTACATGGGTCATCAGAGGTTTCTTCCTCACGAGTCACCCGTTCTGCGGAAGAAAGGCGAGAAATTTAACGGCAACAGGCATTCTTCGTGCAAGGCCTCAAGATCGTCATCGGGCCACGTGTTTTTGCTATGGTGAAGGATTTGAAAGTAGTATTTGGAAAGGGTCCCGAAGCAAACATGTGCGTAATGAGGATGGTCAGCACCCATGTGGAAGAAGAAGTCAATATTTTGGGACTTGCCTTATTGGGAAGTCATGGAGGTTAAATCACTCACTTGACTTCATGCACATCACGAAGAATGTCTCGCTTGAACTGCTAGGCTACATAGATATGTACGGAAAATCGAAAGATACACTGCAAGCTCGGAAGGACCTTAAACTCTTGGAACTGAGGAACGACCTACATCCCGAAAAAAGAGGAAAGGACAACATTACCTACATCCTGCGAGCTACACTCTAAGCAAAGAAGAGAAAAAAAGCATGATAGAGTTCCTGAACAGTGTGAAGGTCCCTTCCGGATACTCCTCGAATGTAAAGAGACTCATAAACACGAAAGAGAATAAAATCGTATACATGAAATCCCATGACTGTCTTGTGTTAATGACACGCTTGCTTCGATGGTCGTGAGAGGCATCTTGCCCGAGTGGGTACGGGGACATTCACAAAAGTGTGTTCTTTTTTCAACGCGGTTTCACGAAGGTCATCGACCCGGATAAACTAAGTAAGCTGCAGGATGACGTGGTACAAAGTGTGGTTAGTCTTGAGATGATCTTTCCTCCTGCATTCTTTGATATTATGGTTCATCTCCTTTGCTCACCTTGTCAAAGAGATAGGTATTCTCGGACCGTGTATCTACACAATATGTTCCCTTCGAGAGGTACATGAGTGTGCTAAAGAAGTATGTCCGTAACTCGTTCTCGTCCGGAAGGATGCATTGCCGAGGGTTATGGGACAGAGGAGGTGATTGAGTTTTGTGTGGATTACATTAATGATCTAAACCCGATCGGCGCCCCTATATCACGCCATGAGGGAGGCTACGGGAAAAGGGACACTAGGAAGGAAAGCAATTGCATGCAATGATCTTCTTACATTTAAGCAAGCACATTTCACGGTTTTGAAACAATCAACCGTAGTAGCCCCGTATGTCCTTGAGCACAAGAGTATTCTCGCCGCGATTTCCGGGGAGGTCGAGGATTGATAACACCTGAAGCACATGGATTCTTCGGCGCTTGGTTACAAAAGTACATCCTTTTGAAAGGGTCGATAATGAACAGCTTTAACGCTTGGCTCGGGGACCATCTAGTGAAATTGTGACATTCAAGGGTACGAGATAAATGGTTACACATTCTACACCGGATCCGGGATAACAAGAGCACCAACTGAATAGCGGTGTCCGTATAGACGCCAAGACAACAAAGGCAAGGTGGATACATATTATGGTTTCATAGAAGAGATATGGGAGCTTGACTATGGACCTTGAAGGTCCTCTATTTAAGTGCCAATGGGTCAAACCGACTCCAAGCGGCGTGAAGGTCGACAAATATGGTATGACAATCGTGGACCTTACGCAAGTCGGCTATAAGCGCGAACCGTTCGTCCTCATGAACGATGTGAGACAGTCTTCTACGTGATGGACATGTCAAGCAAACCTAAGAAGCGTATGACAAGCGTAAAGATTGTAGTACTAAGCCAAAGCGACACGTGGTTCTCCAAGGCAAACGAAGGATTGTTGAGTTGAGGACGCCACAGCACGAGGAAGAGTATAGTCGATTCGATGAGATCCCTCCTTTCGCCGTGAATGTCGACATAAGCCTCGCAATGACACAGATGTGGATACTCCTTTAAAGACGTCGCGATCATAATGAAGGAACACTTGTAAAGACAAAGTACGTTATTACTTAAGATGTACCACTACTGTATGAACTATGTATATGTAACACGAGTCTTCTACTGTATGAAGTGTTTGTTTGGAATGAATATAAAGTGGTAAAAGCTTTTTTTAAAAATTTATGGAATGAAACTGAAGTGCTAAAAGCCTTTTTTAAAAATTATGAAATGAAACCAAGTGCTAAAAGTTTTTTAAAATTATGGAATGAAACCAAGTGCTAAGAGCCTTTTTAAAAATTTTAGAATGAAACAAGTGCTAAAAGCCTTTTTTAAAAATTTTAAATGAAACAAGTGCTAAAAACCTTTTTTAAAAATTCTGACATTAATTTTACAAGCGGTTGGTACTAACAACCGCTTGTATATATTAATATTACAAGCGGTTGATGATACCAACCGCTTGTAGAAGACTGTACAGTAAGGTAAAAAAGAATGGCTGGGGCGCGAAAGGGTTCAACCGGTTGGACGAACTCCGACACTCAAACGCCACGCTAGCTAGCCGTGGGGAGGAAGAGATCTTATCAAACGATATGGGCACCATATTCTTTTTAATATAATCGGGTAGCACTTCTACAAGCGGTTGGTAATATCAACCGCTTAGATTTCTCTCAAGCGGTTGGTAATATCAACCGCCAGGTGCTGCTCACACTACAAGCGGTTGGATTTAAAACCGCTTGTAAAATCCGCCCCAAGCGGTTGGATTTAAAACCGCTTGTAAAGGCCACAAGCGGTTGGATTTAAAACCGCTTGTAGAAGTGAGTTCCTTTATAAGGAAGAGACCAAAATTTTCCAAGTCCCGCGCCTCGGCCCTGAAATTTTTCTAAGTCCCCGCTCTCCAGACCTCTGTGTCGCCGTTGCCTCTGTGTCTCTCCGACCGCGGTGCCGCCGTCGCCTCCGTCGAGACCCCGCGCCGCCGTCCTCGTCGACGCCACCAAGCCGCCGCCACACCGCCGCCACCCCGGAGGACCGAGGTACGCCTGTGCATGCGTCGTCCTCCCTCTCTAATTTGGCTGCCCACAAGGTGTTCGGTGAAATGCCCAGTAGGTGTAAAAACGAGTTTTAGGTGTGGTTGTGGGTAACTGGGTATGAACTGATTGGTATATATCTAGTAGTCCTCCCTCTCTAATGCGGCTTTAATCCAAGAAAGGGCAAGAATGGCCGAATGGGCTTGCTCTCTGTGGTTTTGGGTGGAACTAGTGTAGTGTAGTTGTGTTGCATTGCAATGCCTCTGATGGATCTGCAGATCTTTATGTGCATTATGTTATCATTAAGCTAGGATTTGCTTTAGATGGTTGGCTTGTGGCTACATCTTTAAGTTGTCTTACATATACACATGCATATCTGAAGTATGAACCATGTGGAAGTAAAGAAACAGGGCTTGTTTTGAGAATAAGATAATCAAATCTCATGCTGAGATCATTTGTTAGTTGGATGCTATATGTTGGCTGTGGTATTCAAATATTGCAACTGGCTGTGGTATTCAAATATTGCAAGGCTCATGCTTTTATATGTTCTCTCTCTAACCTGTAGCCTGTTTATTTTCAATAAGGTTAGGTTGTCACAAATTCGTCAGAAGACGCAGGCGCCCAAGAGACAGGGGCCCAACTCATATATTCTTTAGAATATTATTGCTTATTTGCTTAACAAAAAAATAATGAATCATTCTTATTCCACACTAATATGATTTTCAAAAAATGAAATAAGGTTATAAATCCACAACTAGAATGTTAGTAATCTGTTACACCAAAAGCGAGCATCGGTTCCTTGTCAACCAAGCGTCGAGAAGGTCTTCTTCACCTAGTGATCAAGTATGCAAATTCAAAAGCATGTTTTTGAGAGAGCATACTGGTACATCGGGTGAAGAAGACCTCGAGGTGACGGCTTGGTTGACAAGGGCCTATTGCTCGCTTCATTTGGTGTAATAGACTACTAACATTCTAGTTGTGGATTTATAACCTTATTTCATTTTTGAAAATCGTATTAGTGTGAATAAGAATGATTCATTATTTTTTGTTACAAATAAGTATATGTGAATTGTCAATTGTATATGTATCATGTGAAATGTGGAAGTATATGTGAATTGTAATGTGGAAGTATGTGGAAGTATGTGGAAGTATATGGAAGTATATGTGAAATGTATAATATTATATTTGTATAAGTATATGTGAAATTGTATATATATCATGTTTGTGTTGTAATCTGTAATATGGTTGTTTATGTCAACTTTTTTGAATTAGGATAGATGGCGCAACCAGACGTGGTGACCCTAATTTCGGCGCTTGGGAGAACATTCTTGTTGGACTCCATCGCTACCGGTAGCATCGAAGGTGATGCTAACGCCACTGCCGGTGAGGCCGCCGAGGTCGCAGCCAATGAAGCAATGGACGCTGGAGCTGCCCGGTCCGTGAACTCTTGGTTTGGCGAGGATGAGGTATAGCTAGAAGAATATAATCCTCGTGGACATGCTAATTAATCGCGATTCATTAATATAATACACTCTGGCACGTTTATACATATGTTTGTGTATTTCAAGCCCCGTACATCGAGCAACCAACCCAAGCATCGGGGACCTAACAAGAAGCCATCCACAAAGCACGTGTTTACCGACGTTAACAACGAAGGATGCGGTTGCCCTTTTTTCAGCGGTTGGGCCGTACAACAACGCTTATGTTATCACGTGAGGGATCAAGTCCCAATTAGCATCGGAAAATGGGTCAAGTTCCTCAAGCTACCAAGGACATGCTCGCAAGATATTAAGGAAAATTTCACATTTCCTCAAGGGTCCAAGATAAGGCCAAGAAATTCACTTTGAAGAAAATGACAACCATGTTTCAGCGTGGAAGACGCTCTCACCGCAAGTATGTGCGAGAAGGAGAAAGACCCGACTTCAACCAATTTCCTAAGTCGGGCGGATCACCGCAAGCATTCGAGGAGTACAAGTTGTCAATCGATGGCGGCCGCGAGTGAGAAGAACAAGGCCAATTCACGATGAAGAAATACCACCACCATCTTGGCACCGGTGGATACCTCAAGGCTGCATCAAATGGGAGAAGGAAGCGAATTAATGGCGAAGGACGCCACACCGCTACCACGGAGTGGAAGAGCGCCGCGCAATTGGTTCATGGGTCACGGGGAGCCTTTCGGATGACGGCAGCTTGGTGATGGCACCAGGAGTGCAAGAGCCTGGTCGAAGGATTGTACAAGCCGCCGAAAGATCTCTCAGTGCAGTGCGTTCGTGCCAGATAGGGAGAATGACGCGCTAACATATGCCCTTCAAAACCCTGAGCACCGGACGGACACGAGGTATGGGCAAGCATACGCCGGGAAGTATGGTTTCGCTAAGGATACGAATACGTCTGAGCCGCAGAGAAGCAAAGCAAGAGAATCATATAAAGTGTACCAATTGGAACAAGAGCTCGAGCAACCAAAGCTAGCATCGGCGACATAATTGCGCAACAAGTACAGATTGCCCTCAAGAACCTTCGAGGACTAGGTCCGAGCAATCAACCGGATGTCGTGGTCAGCCCTCTGGCGGCGGAGTAGTCTTGGCGCCCACCGGGCCCTCAAGCGGAGAACTTGCAGCCCGTTACCCGTGGATGACATAAGGGTTCGCCGCCAGTGTGAGCTACACGTTGATGCGCGTAACCTCTCCATCAAGGTGGCTTACGGCATGGCATTTCCAGTGGAGCAGGGCCAGATGTTCCACTGCAATGAGATACCCCCTGGTTACTCGAAGGTTGCGGTGGAGGAGGTGCTGAGCGGATTTGACGAACTTAACCTCGATATTGCTGGAGGCGATGGCGTGACCAAGCTTGGACAGGCCCTCCACAGTATCATCCTCTGGCGCAAACGATACATCATATTTCCAGATGGTGTGGAGGTGTCATCTCCACCACGGCAACCCACGCCTCCTCCAATGTCACCTCCACGCAATGCCTCGCCGAAAAACAGAGCACGCCTCCTCCACCACCCGCCCATGAAGCCCTACTCCGCCACCACCATCTCAAACAAAAACGAACCCCCAGAAAACCACGCCCACCATCTCCTCCGAGGAAGAAGCTCTCTAGCGAAAGACTCCTCCACCGCTTCCCAAGAAGGCCTCATCCAATCAATCAACAAAGATAAAGGAACCTCCAAAGAGGGCATATGATATGACTAATGAGGAGAGTGACGCTGTCATGAAATCAAGTGCCGCACACTTCGCCAAAAAAAGCCAGAGCCAAAGAAGGTACCGATTGATCCAAAAGCGCAACACTTCGCGACATGCCGTGCAAAGCCGCTGCCTGTGTCGTCCAACTATGAACGGACAATAATAAAGACTACACAGAAGAATAAACGTGGTCAGTGGCGCTGAAAGAAGAAGAAGAAAGACCAAGCTCAGGAGAACCTCGAGAGGTTTATGAAGGAGGCAGGAATCAGTTCCACAGCTGCTGCTCTTGGATTAGATGATCTTCCAATGGCAGAGGTCAAATGGCAATATCAGTTGGGCCGGGAGCTGATTGACCCTAAAGAGATAAAGGATCTGCCAACCAAGATGCGGCAATTTCACGAATGGTACATGACAGAGTCCGCCGGGGAAGAGCGATGTTCCTCCGCTTCAAAGAAGAAGATTTCTATCAGCGGGACAACAAAGATATGGCTCAATTCGAGGACTTCTACAATATTTACCATGCCGACTCTATCAACGTGTCTCTCATGAGCTCCGGTGTGCTGTAAGTGTCAAGCTCATACCTTTACCATGTGCTTCCTCGCATAATAAAATTGCAACTCTTAAACTTATACCTTTCTATGTAGAATGGAGATACAACGGTGTAGAAAAGAGAACATCTTCAACGTGGGCTTCATCGACCCGAGATTGTTAACGAAAGCACGTCTTTGGATTGAACCATGGCGAAAGGATATTGAAGATTACATTCTCAATGCATTCTTGGGACAAAGACTACAAACCGTACATACTTCGCCCTTCAACTTCGCACGATATATACAACCTCTCGTTCTTATATTTTCCAAGACATTGATAATACTACTAGCTAGTTACATATATGTTGTAATACATGAATAGGTATCACTGGATCCTTCTTGTCATCAAGCTTGATAGCAGCCAGATCGTTGTTCAAGACTCAAAAAGGACTCCGGTGGAAAATTATCAATATATCATTGACACCCTAAACAGGTATATAGCACATATATATACGATAGTTTTCCTTATTATATATATTGAAATACCTTGCTAATTCCAACTCTGATAATTACTACTCCGTATATAATAACGCGAACACTCGTGGCATTCGCAAGGTTCCGAAAGAAGGAACAAGGAGATTTCGAGAATGAATTTGATGTACAAATAAGCACTCGAGTACGATTAAAGAATATTAACAGACGTAATGAGTTTTTCATCCCAATAATAATTGTTTTTTTTCAAATTTCATCGCAGGTTCTAAAAAGCAGACGAAGGAAACAACTTATGTGGCTATTATGTGTGCCACTATATGCAAAGTATTACCCATGGCGATGTGCCGACAACCAACGCCGAGGTAGTGTGAACATGTCAATTTCTTAGTACTTAATTACACTTTAATTACATGTCCAGAGATTTATTTACTTCCGCTTTGTCACCCAACATCGATGAGCAAGGCGTGATCCCGCCGCGACCGGTTACAAAGAATCCAAGAACAACTCATCGGCTTTATTGTCGATTTAGATTGTATCCACCAAAGGCGAGTTCCACGCAAATGGTTGGAGACCTTGTCTCAAATAAAGTCGTGAATCGACATCAACGCCGACCATGGGCACAAAGAGCGCATTTTACAAAAGAAATGAGCTCAAGATTCACCCTTTTATTCTTTGAAACTTGTAAAGTGGCTTATTATTTCATGTGTACGTTCATCACTTGTTCATTTATAAGTTCGTATTTTTCTGTAAATGAACCTGTAATTATCTGAGAATGAGTACGCATGAATAATATATATTTAATTATTGTGTCAAAAAAACTCCTGCAGTTCTATTTATTTTAATTGTCAAAATCTATATCAAAAACCCATCTGAAAACATATTCTATATTGAATATAATCAAAACGTTGTGCTGTCAGCCTCTTCACAAGCGGTTGGTAACTACAACCGCTTGTGGAGAGAGTCTCTCCACAAGCGGTTCGTAATACCAACCGCTTTTGGAGAGATCCTCTCCACAAGCGGTTGGTAACACCAACCGCTTGTGAAAGTGTTCAACCAGAAGCGGTTCGGGGAACCGCTTGTGATACCCGACGGGGTATCACTCGCGGTTGCTTACAAGCGGTTCTAAAACCGCTTCTGAAAGCGGTTTCGAACCGCTTGTGCATGCCCGATCCACAGCAGTGGGTTGGCTACTTCCATGGCTAGCTTCACGTTATTGGCAATCTTATGTATTTTGTGAATGTAGTACATGGTAGGATGCTGAGCCTTAAACCAGTCGGTATAGGTCAGAGGTCCAATATAGATACACTTCTATCTTTCATGTGTAGTATGAACAATGTGAAGTGACCGAGGAAAGAATAAGGCAATAGAATCTGCAAACAATTTATGTAAGGAAAACATAATGAATGATTCAAACAATTTTTGCGAACGATTGACAAAGAAACATAGCTTAAATTGTTGCAATGTGAAATATCATACTCTATGTTAGGCCAACATTTAAATAATTTTGCCAATTGTTGGACACCAAGCTTGGAACGCCGGCATGGTTCTCGATTGAAGTCAGACAACGACTGTTTTGTCAGATATACATATATATAATGTTATAATAAACACATAAAATAGGGTTACCGCATATAAATAAAATAACTTACACAAAACTGCAGGTCCATGTAGTGCAATTTTTCATTTTGGAACAACAAGAGATCGTTGCATGCGAGCATCCTCACAGCCATGTTGAAAGAAGCACTGTCCATTGGCTTGTTGACATGCAGAGTTTCTTGAAGTTTTCTGAGAGTTATAGAAATTGGGTAAGGCTTGGTGCTTCGAACCCACTCTTTCCTATGAAAATGTATATTCGGTTAGCTGTTGCAAGATCAAAGTTGATATATTTATATACTAGTAAATCACAATATATAAATTACGATATATATACTAGTAAAGGGTCTTAAAAATGTTGCTTTATTAGAGGCCGCTACCATTTGTTGGTCTCTTTGGTTAAGTAGGAATGATATAGTCTTTGAAAGAAAACCAAACTTATCCCCCTTGCAGGTTATTTATGTTACTTCCTATTGACTGCGTACTTGGGCTGTTCTACAGAAGCTGGAATTATGACCTATTATAGTGGAGGAGGTTACACAACGGTTGATGCAAATGGTCATGAATTTCTATTCCCAGGTGCATAGGTGGCGGTCTAGTCTTCGGATTGATAGTCACTAGAGTGTACGTGTTATTCTCTTTTTTCCTTTTTTGTTTTGTTTAAGGGCTGTGTGCTTCTTGGTAAGCAGAGGCCAGGAGAAATTTTAAGGACTCGCATCATCTTGATGTAATGTTCTTGAAATTAATAAAATCTTCCTTCATCTAAAAAAATACTAGTAAATTACAATGCATATACTAGTAAATTACGATATAATTTTTTATTTGACTAATGTAGATAGTTTTAAACATATTAGTTGTTAAACTTTAGAAAATTTGACATACGTATTCTAGGGCGTTGCTTAAAAAAGAATGAAGGTTGTATATGCATTGTATTTGCATGTATTTGCTCCTGTGTGGTATAGCGATGGTGGTGTAAAGACCGGCATGCACGGTGAATTTTGAAATATTTCTGTCCACAATACAATAGCTCCTTCCAACTATTATAAAAATGTTATCTGTAATTCTATTCGTGTCCTATTCAAACAACCCTGCAGTCTGATTGTATATGATAAATGAAAAAAAATTGTAGTTAGAAAGCGACAACAATCGAGGCAGCAAGCACTTAACGCAAGTTCTCTCTCGCTTTCTACAACTTCTAGCTGACTAGTGCAAGTTTCCCTGTTATATATGTCGACCACCTCGGCGACGCCAGACGCCGGCGACGGGACGCGACCGCTGCGTTCTGCAACAGCCGTGCCAGTGCAGGTGTTGGGGATCGATCGAGAACTACTCGGAGGCAAAGAGCATGGCCAATAGCAGCTACATCATGTCGAGCGGATTCGTTGCCGGTGGCTGCCCCTGGCAGATCAAGTACTACCCTAACGGCTGCCGCAGCGACAACACGGAGTACATGTCCATCTTCCTCGAAGCCGTCGGCGTCGCGGCACGGTTCCAGTTCACCTTGCTCAACGCTTCACAGCTACACGAGCGGAGTATCCAGCAGGGACTCTTGTCTTCGCGGGACACAACGCATGCGGCTGCGAGCCTGCGAGCGTTTCTCCAGATGGAAATTTTTAAAAATTCATGACGCTGGATCATCACCTGCAAATTTTATGAGAATATTATGGATATATCAGAACTATCCATAAAAAATTTCAAAATTTTAGAACCTCGTTTATTCCAATTTTCATTCGGTTCAAACCTGCCAGTCAGCGTTTTATCAAAATAGTAGCAATATTTGAATTTTAAAAAATTTCTCAAATTTGATAATCATCTAAAATTTTTATGGCAATATGATCATTGTGTCAGGACTCTCGAGAAAAAATTTCAAAATTTTTCGTCATTGTTTCACCCACTTTTCAGCTGGTGAAAAACTAATCGAAATTTCAGTAAATTTCGCCAAAATTAGGATTTTTTCGTGGCAAACAGACCGGATTTGAATTTTGAACTAAATTTATCCAAAATATCAAAACTTTACCAAAATTTTGGATTTCGTCCATACCTGGTATTTTTCCCAAATGAAATTTGAATCCCTGCTTAAAACTTCGTAAGTACATTCGATTTTGCATATGCTATTCTAAATTTTGTACACAATTTTTAAAACAAAATAGTACATGATTGATGATTGCACCAATGCTAAAATATAATTAATATATATATATATATTTGATATTTGCCTGAAAACCTGGCTAAAGCTAATATAACTGGAAAAACATTTTGGTGAGGCTAGGGCTGCTAGCTATCTGGATCCGCCTTTGACTACATACATGATGGAGAGCCAGAGTATGTAATGCAAGTTACCTTCCCACGTAAAATGGCAAATTGCCACGAAATAAAAGAGAAGTGAAGGCGACATACCATGATACCAATCCCAAGGAAGTACCTTCCATTGTCCCAATGCCTCTCAAGTCTATGCACAGGGTAGCTTGTAGCCTTGTACCACACTACCGTAGCATAACTCCATGTGAAGTATGATTTTGTGGTGTGCTCTGCGCAGCACAACTTGTCTTGGGATCACTAGCTTATCAACCATTCCCTTTTTATGGCCTAATGTGCACATATCTTTTGGTTGACAAAACTTGCTGGCGACTTTTTTTTTTATCACAAATATACGTTGTATTTGGGACGCAGATCCTCTGCAGTTGCTGTCAGTCACTGACAGGTGGGTCCCACGCAGTAAAAGGCCCACCTGCAGTGACCCAACGGCACCCAACGGCAGAGGATCCGGGGCCGTTGTATTGAATATCAATACGGTTCTCAAAATATTACTTTGATTATTGTAATATATTTATGAAATCCGGTAAAATTATAATATTATGGAAGTATTTTTAATCCAACACATATAACTAATATAAAAATTTAAAAAGATATCAATCACTAAAATTCAAAAGTTTAACTACAAATATGCCAAAATCGATATGTATCTGTCACCGAAGGAATATATTTGAAGCTAGCTCAGTCTGCGCTCGGTTTCGTTGTCTTCCTCATTTAGCTCAAAATAATGTTAAGAGTTCAACTGCCCTCAGTGTGAATCGGATGACAATTGATTAACTGCTACATTTTTTTTGTATAAGAAGTATTTTGATAAGTCATGATAATTAAAGAGGTAATTACAAGACATGCGTTACGATACGATTCAAAACAAGATTGACAAACTCACCAAACGGTGGCTTGAAAAATAACTATTCAAAGATCAAATAATAGCGATGACAACCAATTAATTCCATAGTGAGAGATTGAGGAGCCAGGAAAAGGAACTGTTGGAGTATATTTTTAGATTTTGGGAAGAGATTTTAGGCATTGTTGGAGATGCTCTAAGAACGCCTCCTTGAGCCCTGGGGCGTCTTTCATGGTTGATCCTAGGTGTCGCTTGCACATTTGTCCTTCCGCTGCAGAGTAACGCCAATCCTGGACTGGCTATGGAGATTTGTTCGAAGTTAATATAATTTAATATAAAATTATTTTATTTATCATTTAAGTGGTTATATTACTTCGAATTCAAGCTAACGAACCACTATCAAACCAAGCCTGATTAATACTTTTTCAATGTTTTAAGTAATATTAATTTTTAGTTCATTAACTACTATAATCGATACAATTTTGATTGCCTAGGGTAGTACCAGATGCACCATGTGTGGCCCGCTACTTGGAATTTTCAGGACTCGATGTACTCGGCATTGTCAAGCAGCCTGGTTCTCACGTAGCCGTCGATCTTGAGCATGTGGCGATCGACCGGTGATCGCCGTGGTGGCGATGGTCGACGGAGAAGGCGGCGAGTTCACGTTGAGCTAGGTGATCGGAAGAGAAGACGCTGATCAGCTGAGAACTAGTTTGTCGGCGAAGACGTTGAATAGATTGGACGTACGTACTTATCGTGCCTATTATATCCCTCTTTTTAGATCGAGATGCATGCCTCTTCTCTCAGCATGTTAGGATTTTATCTTCAGTTAGGTACTAACTAGAAGTATGTTGTGATCATTCTAAAAAAGATAAAGAAGTTTGTTGTTATGTGTTATTACGTACTTGTACCACATTCATATGCAAAAGGAACGGAGAATTAGTACGTTGTTCAGAACTATTTATTTCGCTGTTTGTCTTTTTTTTTTACGTATCTTTCGAATGCATCATGCATAGTGCTAGGTGCTCATTTGCAGGCCAGTGTGGCTGGTCATGGTCATGCAAGTTAGCGTACATGAACCAGGCCAGAACAGTAAAAATTTCTTCTACTTCTACCTCATCTCTTCTTCTTCCTCACGAAAGTTCGTTCGCGAGATCCGATCGGGAACGTAACACGGCTGATCCTGCATCTCTGTCTTCCCGTCGTCCGCGAGGGACCCTGTTGGAAGTAACCTTGATAAGGCATGGTACCGGGTCAGTTTTTGAATAAAGATCGGTGAGATCAAACAGTTTAGGAAAACTGTGATCATGATTGATTGTTAGTTTCCATATTTTGCTTTGATACTATATTTACACAGCAGGGAGCTGTATATGTAATGCGTGAAATCAATAAAGATTAGCATTCCGGTTTGGAGAAGTTCTTTCTCTGTTCTTACTTTCTGAACTCCGAACTTTGTTCTTCTCTGTGCCGAAAATGCTACACCGCCCGAAACAATGTCCTCCCTGTTTAGTTTGTAGTATGCATCTTATATAGCCAGTACTGACTGGATTGGCGTGCAGAGGAGAGGAGACGCATCCCTACTAGAGGTGGATTCCGGTCCTTTCGCCGGTAAGCAACCTCAGCTTGCTCGGATGGATTCCAATTCCTTCTCGGATTGGCATTCAGGAGTGGATGTCCATCCGAGCCGAACTTGGATCGATTGATTCCTCTATTTCTTACAGTTGGAGGACGTATGGATGCGGAGAGGAGAGGAGAGCCGAGACGAGCCGAGCCGAGCGTATATCCGCGGACGGACGGACGGACCGACCCAGCCCAGCCGCTGTCCGCATGGGATTCGCATCTTGCCGCGCCGGCAGCCCATCACCGGCGACCTCAGCCGCGGGTCTCTCTCTTTCTATCCAAGCAATACTGTGCTCCATGGAACCATATTCTAGTTGCACCAGTCTAGCTAGTTACCATTCTAGTACTCTAGTTTTAATTTTCAACAGGAAATTATGAACAATCCATCCATTTTTTCCCTTCATTTTCCTCCCATTAGAACGAAAGATCAATCCACAGACCATCTCTTACCTTTTCTTGTTTTAATTCTCTCTGATTACAATTAACAAACATCCTAAGTGTTCTAGTGTGCTGTTGCAATGGTTCTAACGGTCCTGCGCCTTGGCATTGCTCTGCATTTACATAAGTTTAAGAATAGTACTGACCACGTCTAGTCTCTGGAATGAGGCAGTTGTAAATATTCACAGTTGAATGGCATATTTTATATTTGCATTGATAAAGGGTATAATATCTTAGACTCTTGCATACGCACCACGCTGAACCAATGCTAGCTGCTTGTAGGCTTCATGAACAGTAGCATTTCAGCCAAAAGAGCACACATGGAGAATAGCAACTGTCCAGTAAACAACAAGAGGAGACTGACGCTCAGACCATGTGTTAAAGTAGATTCCAGCAAGTGGATAGGATCACAACGGCTTAATTTTCTGTCTCTTCCCGAGGTATGTGAAATCTCAACATGAACTCTATCTACTGTTGTGCTAAGGGACTGAATGCTGATGTTTTGTTCAAACTCACCACCAGGACATTGTGTCAAGGATAACAGCAGAACTAACATTGAAGGAAGCTGGCCGGATGAGTGTGATATGCAGCCAGTTGAGAAGAGCCTGGATTTACCATCCTAATCTTGACTTTGGTATTTCAACAGTGCCTAGAAGTGGTATTTCAACAGTATGTGGCAGTAAGAACAAGAGAAATCAAAGCTGTGATCGGCATAAGAGAATTTTGAGCATTAAGATGTTTATTGACACAGTCAATTTTATCCTGAGGGAACATAGTGGTTTAGCAGTGAATAGAATTGCTGTTAAGTTTGAATTGCGCAAGGAACAGGCAAATGATATCGATGGATGGGTTTCCTTCGCTATTGCATCGAAGGCAAAGGTTGTCATTATGGACTTCTCCCCATATCTGGGACCGTATGAAAACAATTATAGCTTCCCGTATTATCTTTTCAACAACCAAACTGCATCACACCTTCAGGTTCTTCGACTTGATAGTGTTACTTTGGGTCCAAGTCCTGATATTTGTGGCTTCGCAAACCTTACAACACTT
>JAYEVE010001127.1:0-42524 GCA_036346375.1 Guadua angustifolia
ATGATGCATGATAGATTTTTTATCATACATAGGGAGGGAGGGTGTAGTTATCAATTGCATTTTGTCACATAGGGAGGGAGGGTGTAGTTATCAATTGCATTTTGTCATTGGTGGAACGTCCAAAATGCTAGACTCCAAAGAAAACCATAACAAAAAGTACCATGTTCTTATTCCATGTTCAAATTTTTATGTGAAAAATGTTTAGAACTTACAATGGCACGTGTAATTTTTTGTCATACACAGTATTATTTTTTTTATATTTAGATAATCCTGAGCAGTAGATTGGGACTCTTCGGTATGGAATGCCATTTCAATATGCACATTCAAATAACATCCAGCAAGAAGTTGATATCTTTGGAAGAGTCCTGATTAGACCAACTATTTTGTTATAAATTGAGTCTTAAGTTTTAGAAACTCTTAAGAAACCTTTTTCCTGTGAACTCTTCCTGCAGACTGAGTGCATTGACTTGTCTACAAGAAATAGAAAATGTTCCAGAAATCTTTGCTAAGAGTAGTCTTTCGAGGACACGAGCTCTGTAATCGATTCAGATGGCCTTCCTCGGATTGGGCGTAGTTATCTGTTTATACTAAATTAAGTTTGTTCCCATGTGGAAATCACTGGAATTTCTTCTTTCTTGTGATATTCCCCTTACTTGAGATTTTTTATGAACAAAAGATACTTCCAAATGAGCAGTACTACAGTTCCTATAACACACTCACCAGTGCAATAAGGCCGGGCAAACTAAAGGGCACAGAGCCAGCAGCTATTGACTACGTTGCTGTCAACGGGTTACCTGCAGAAGGTAAGGCCACTGCCACCAGGAAAGATTTCACTGTTGAAAATTATCAGAACAATGATATAGAGATGTCTATTTGGTTGGTGCAAAAGTGAAAACAACTTGTCTGTGTATGTGAACGCTACAATGAGAAAAACTCATCTAAATCCCTTGCATTTTATGCACCAATGAACTCTAGTAGCATTTTCTCAATGAAACTGTCAAATGCCTGTACGATCCTAGTTTCTGAAAGTGTGATCAAATTTGGTTTTTGTGATCTTGGCATGCTTTTTACAACTTTTTTGTCAGGCAAATATTCGTCTGCGTCGTGTGAGAAATCCTATAATTGGTGACAAGTTCAGCAGCAGACTTGGGCAAAAGGGAGTTTGTTCGCAGTTGTGGCCTGGCATTGATATGCCGTTCTCTGCAAATACCGGCATGAGGCTAGATCTCATCATTAATCCTCATGCATTTCCTTCAAGAATGACTATAGCAATGCTCATAGAGTCTATAGCAGCAAGGGTACAAATATTTGTTTCATTCGTAGTTTGGGAGGAGCCTATATCTTGCATGTTCAAAGATATAACAACTGAAGTTATTCACATAAAAAGGAATTATTAAAATCAATTAGAATTGATGCCACAAAAAATTAACACCTGAATTCTTTTGTGCCCATTTTATACACACAAAACCATAAGATTTATTGCTAGCTGATTTGAATCCTTATTTACTCTTGCTGGAATTATGTTTTATCTTATATGTAATAACTTTAGCTTTTGTTTTCATCTTTGGAATTTCCTGGAAAAAAAAACTACTTGAGTAATGCTTCTGTGCCCCCACAAATCTGAGCTGCACTAATGCGAAAACTATCTGATTAATCCAGATCCCAGCTCCATGGAGCTGAAACTTATAGGCTAAAATAAAGTGAATTAAGTTTATATTTTTAGTCTAAAATGTAAACAAGATGATCTACCTAAACACTCTTAATGTATCCAGCTCGGCTCCACAAATTTACGGAGCTAGAAATACCTGCTCCACCAACTCCACAGATTTTAGTGGAGTGGGCAATCCCAAACACCTCCTAAAATTACTCACTTTTACCATTGCTCTTTAATTACTCATCTTTGCCACTGTTTTTAATTACCCACTTTTACCATTGTTAGTGCTTTTTATAAATAAATTTTTTATAGTAAATTGCAATTCGTTACCACCATGAGCATATGACTAGTTTATTAATTAAGAGAATTGCACACATTTGATTCCAACTCCATGGCCTTACTTTGCACGGGATCTTGAAAATCGATGAATGACACTCAATTAGTTAGCCTCGCCTGAAATGACATTAAATTGGGACGTCGATCGAAAGCGACACGTGCCATCAATTTCTCCCACAGTGACATTACGCCTATTGAATTGTGGAAATGCCCTTGAGTCGACATAGTGAGGATTTTATTTGGAGTTTTAAGCTTTTCTTTTTGGAAATAATTTTTGAAATATTTACGTGAAATTCAAAATAAGAAATTCAAAATAATTCAAAATTACGTGAAATTCAAAATAATTTTTTACAAAATAATACATGGTACATTTTGAATTTCAAAAAATTTGAATTTCGTGAATATTCAAAATAATTTTGAATTTAGTGCATAATACAAAATTATTTTGAATATTCACGAATAATACAAAATTTTGTGAATTTAAGTGCATAATTGTGAATGTTCACGAATTTGTTGAATATTCACGATTTTTGAATTTCGTGCATAATACAAAATATTCAAAAGAATTTCGTGCATAATACAAAAAATTTTGAATTTCGTGAATATTCAAAATAATTTTGAATTTCGTGCATAATACAAAATTATTTTGAATATTCACGAATAATAAAAATTTCGTGAATTTGTGCATAATTGTGAATGTTCACGAATTTGTTGAATATTCTCGAATTTTGAATTTAGTGCATAATACAAAATATTCAAAAGAATTTAGTGCATAATACAAATTTTTTTGAATTTCGTGAATATTCAAAATAATTTTGAATTTCGTGCATAATAAAAATTATTTTGAATATTCACGAATAATACAAAATTTCGTGAATATTCAAAATTATTTTGAATTTTGAATTTTTGAGCAATAACAATAGAAATAATTTTGTATTATGCGAAATTCAAAATTATTTTGAATATTCACGAAATTCAAAAATTTTAAAATTCACGAAATTCAAAATGTACCTGTATTATTTACGTAAAAAATTATTTTGAATTTCACGTAATTTTGAATTTCGTAATTTTGAATTTCACGTAAATATTTACGTAAAAATTATTTCCAAAAGAAAAGCTTAAAACTCAAATAATCCTCTTACAGGCCAAACCTCCCTAAACGTGTTATAGAAAGAGCTGATTTACTTATGTACTTCATGATTGATCATTATGAACTGTTTCATTCTAATCTATACAAGATATAGCATGTTGATTTATTCGAATTACATAAATTTTTACTGTTTCACTTATCATACACTCGGTGAATCATAGAGAACTAATTGATGATGATATTAATTGATAACAGATCAATAAGTAAAGACATGACTAATGAGAATGTTTACTTTGATTAATATTCATTACGTAAGCATAGTGCTTGCAAAACCATATTTACTTGAGTAATTTATCACAGTAAATATGGAATTGAAAAGAATGATTTAGCTTTACATTATGACTAAATAGTATGCATTGACCGTAGACAGTCCTGTTAACTACTTGATTTACAAGTCGTCCTATTTGGACATGTATTGGCATTACTGAACTTAGAATTTGTTAGCATATATCTTTAGAGTTAGCATCTCGAACATTTTAAATAGAGTGATGCGGTTTGCTTGTGAACGGTGCTGGCAGTAGCTTTCGTATAGCTTATTTAATTGGTAAGTGCCTTCAAGATGTAATCGGCGGTACATGCCTGCGCTAGCGCAGTCATTGGAGCTGACATCGTCAGTGCTGACCATTACGAGGACTCCTGCTAGAGCGAATGTCGATTGGATAGGCGTCTGATCTGGACCATGCGTTCTTGGCAGACTCTTGGCTGAACAGATGACGTGTCGGACTACGCACGCGGGCATGGCGTGGAGGCCGCTTGGCGGCGTCCTGCCCTACGACTGCGCGTCCACTCGGCTGACGCGCTTGTAACTTGGTCGATCGCAGGTCGCAGACGTGTGCGGCGACTGCGTGCGTGCGGATCGGCGCACGGAGCGACTGGGCGTCGACCGTGGCGGACCGCGCGGGCTCGGGGGGCGAGGGACGACGGCCGCGCAGTGGCCATGCGCGGATGCGGGGGCTCGAGGCGATGCTCGATGCGCAGCGTGGTCGCGAGCTGGCGAGCGCGCCGCTCGCTGGGCGTGAGTCGACGGCGTGCGGGCTGGCGCGGAGAGAGCGCGAGAAGATCGAGCGGCGACGCGGTGCGACGGAACGACCCGCGCGGACCAAGCGTGTACGTCGGTCTCCGTCGGCCGCGCTGAAGCGAGGCGAAGCGGCGCGACGGCCGCACCGCCGCCGACATCTGGCGAAAGGCGCGGCCGAGCTCGGAGAACGCTAGTTCGGAGGCGGCGCGGTGAGGGGTCGCGAGCCGGACGAGCGGTCGGCGAGAGGAAGCTGCGAGCGCGGGAACCGGTACGAGCGCTGGCTCGACGGTGACATGCGTTGTGAGCGGGACTGCTTTGCGCGCTTGGACGCATGAGGAAGAAAGCTGTGTGCTTGCAGCTAATGAGAGGCGAGGAGCTGCCTTGAGAGGAGACTGCGACCAGGGGAGGCCTCATGGAGAGTGATCGGAGGGCTCGATACCTGTGCTTAGGATGGCGCCGATGCCAAGGTAAGTATAGAAGGTCAATGTGGATCTAGAAACAGCTCCTAGGAAGAATTAGAGTAGCAGAACCTGAAAGGACTTGATAACGTAGTTACACCTATGATTACGAGGATGTATCTTTAAACTTTTGCCTAATGATCCGTTATAGGTCTGTTGTCTAAAGCGTTATTATCTTAACTAATGTATTGTAGAATTTGCATACCTACGATAAAGAGACTTAGATATTGCTGTATCTCTGAAAATATCCTTAAGCATTTACTTTCTTGCAGTTTCAACTTACTCATGTCCTGTGTGTAAAGTGTATCTGTGTAAAGTAAGCTGGTTTGATTCAACTCGTCATGGAAGGTAAACTTGGGATTTGTTACTCTGAAATATGATTCAATGTTTTGATGGTTATGATAGTTGGATGCTTTTGTAATCATTATATGGCTTTTGGTTAGTTTTTGGTGTTCCTCTTATCCAATTCTTTGCTGAAATCCTTATCTTCTGGAGTATGCTTGCACATGCACAACCACAGCGAGGAGCTTAATTTTGTTTTTTTTTTCAGTTAATCGTTTCATTTCTTTCTTTCCTAGTTATGTCTTTCTTCATGCCGCTGTGTTACTGTTAGCTGCTTATGAAGCTTATAGAACTGTTTGTTGTAGGATCCGGAGTTCTATAAATATTTAGAAGAGTGTGATAAAGAGCTCTTGGATTTCAACGACGATGGCATCGAGGTAAAGGCGAAGTATATTTTTTTTTCCTTTTTGTAGTTCTTCTCCCTTGAGAGAACTATATGAGTTACCTCGTTGTTGCATTTTATGTTGTAAGGATGATCAAGAAACTGAGGAGGCACCAAGATCTGTCCCTCACGAGGAACCGAAAGAAAGTGTGAAACCTATTACCATGGAAATGGTTGATTCCTTGTGTCATAGAGCAGAAGATGGGAAGATAGGTTCTATCCGGTCTATTCTTCAAGTTTTCAGGAAAGCCTGTCATTATGGCGAGGACAGTGGGGAGAATTCAGCACCAAAATTCGGTGTCATGTCTGGTAGTGTACTCGATAAAGTCATGCACTTTGTTTTGAAGAACATGAATAGAATCCTTCGCCAATTGCTTGGTGCCCCTAGTTTTGGAGGGAAGAAAGAGACAATCATTGAGCTGATGACCAGTAAGCTATGGCAGAGACATGGGAATTTAATGAGGGTATATCTTGCCAACACACTCCATATGATAACAGAGATGACTGATGAGCAAATGATAGCATTTACTATACATCGTGTGAGAGCATCAGCCGTTTTTCTGGCAGCTTTCCCTTCTCTCCTGAGGAAGTATGTTAAGGTGTGTAGCTTTAGCTTCTATTTTATCTTTAAATACCTTTCTGCATTACTCTGATATCGATCTCACAAGTTTCTAATTTATTTTCATTTGGATGATTCAATAATAGTTATTTTCATTTGGATGATTCAATAATAGGCCCTGCTGCATACCTGGGCTAGAGGACGAGGTGCTATGCCTCTTGTTTCATTTTTGTTTCTTCGAGATTTGTGCATTCAACTAGGTTCAGACTGCCTTGACACATGCCTCAAGGGTATCTATAAGGCTTATTTGGTGAACTGCAAATTGTCAAAATCTATCAGCGGATCAAAACTGCAGCACATTCAATTCCTTGGAAATTGTGTCAGGGAATTGTATAGTGTGGACCCTCAAAGTGCGTATCAACATGCTTTTGTTTTCATCCGTCAACTGGCAGTTATCTTAAGAGGCGCGCTTACTGAAAGAGGACCAAAGGTATTTGCTGTTGAACTCTCATGATCGCTGGGACTTATTTTAATTACATATGGTCTGACAGAGTGCTCTGGTTTTTGTTTATGAAAGACAGCGAAGGTCAAAAAGCAGAAAGAAATCAGCAAACCGACGAAAAAACAAATGGAGGTAATATGCCTGTTGTTAAGACTCAAATACTTATCTTCTTATTTTGGTCATGTCATTCTTACACATGTTTTATTGAGAAGAGTTCCTTTTTGCTGATGCTATTGTTTCCTTTGATCCTTTCCTATGCTGCTTTGACATTATTTGTTATCAAACACTTCAGCATTGTTTTTTTCTGTCGCTGACAGATGATGAGCTGACCTTGTTCTTGTGCAGAAATCCTATCAAAAAGTTTATGATTGGCAATACATATTCTGCCTCGAGCTTTGGACAAGTGTTGTGTGCGGATGTAGTTCTGAGGAAGATTTCCGACCTTTGGCTTATCCGTTAACCCAGATAATACATGGAATGGCATGTCTGGTACCTAGTGCTCGTTACTTTCCTGTACGCCTTAGATGTGTAAAGATGCTTAATTGCATTGCTGAAGCTACTGGCACTTTCATTCCGGTGTCTTCCCTGCTGCTTGATATGCTGGAAATGAAAGAACTTAGTGGGCCTCCAGATGGTGGTGTAGGCAAAGCAGTGAATATATTCAATGTTAAACAGGTTTGTTTTCGTTTAATACAACTTTCTTTGGGGACATGCCTTTGAAAAAACTTTTAAGAGGTACTCCTCTGGCAGGTAGATAAGAAAACAGTGAAGACACGAGCCTTTCAGGAAGCGTGCATTTATTTTGTGGTTGATGAGCTGGCTAAGCATTTGGCCCAGTGGAGCTACTCCATTGCCTTCTTCGAGATGTCCTTTGTACCACTTGTTCGACTTCGAAGCTTTTGCAAAACCATTAAGGCTGACAGATTCCGGAGAGAGATGAAGGATCTTATCTGTCAGGTTTGCTAAGCATGTGCCAAAGAACTTCAACTATAGTACTTAGTCCAATGCTTGTATGCTAATTTTATCATCATTTATGATTCCAGATAGAGGCCAATGTTGAGTTTATAAGCTCAAAACGTGCAGGAATTGGATTTTCTCCTAATGATCCAGCTGTAGATTCATTTCTACAGGTACGGGCGGTCCTGTTGGCTTTTGCTGTTTATGTACTGTTTATTTATACTTTTATTCTTGTGTCATTTTGTTAAAACATATAATGTTCATTTCCAACAGGCTGAGAAGGAAGAACAGTCAAGTCCTCTCTCAAGATATGTCGCTACTCTGCATCAGAGAGCGCAGAACAGGATGGACGCTCTGCATGAGACAAGGTTGGTTTCATCCATGTTCGGTTCAGTTTAGCAGTCACTTTACAATGCCATAAACAAATATACTGTGCATTTTATCATCAAGTGATTTCCATCAATGATCATGCAGCATATTTCAGTAGTCTGTGCAAGTCACAGGGACAAGTGCATTATGCTTCATCTTTTGAGTACATATTGATTAATGGCATTACTAAATCATTCTTTCCCTACCAGTGTTATTGTGGGGGCAGAATCCTCAACCTTTTCACGGAGGTTATCAGAACTGCAGAAGCAACAGGATGAACAGGAGGATGATGGTGAAGACACCATTGCTTTCAGTAAGAACTGGCTGACTGAAAAGAAGAAAACCAAGTACGTTCTAACCTTTCTCGCAGTTTTTTTTCGTTTGCCTTCCTTGGTGCGGAAGCATATTATTTTCTTCGTTTTGGTGCAGAACTGCAAAGGAGAAGAACAAGAAGCGAGCCCGTGAGCAGGATGGTGTCGCTACAGAGGAGGATGTGGTTGAGGATTTGATCCTGAGTTCAGATGAGGAAGACGAGAACAATGATCAGGAATCAGACGAGGATGGCTCCATTCCGTTTGAAGATGACAGTGACGAAGACTTCGTAGACCCAGACAGTGAATGGAAGAAACAGAAGAAGGCAAAATCAAAGAAACGGAACAAGCGCCAACCTTCAAGTAAGGCACCCTCAAAACGAAAAGGAAACCACATCCCAAGAAGAAGGCGAAGGCTTCGATGGCGTGATATGCTTTCAATCATGGAAAACACCTGCTTCTGCACGAACAATTTTGTTCTAGTTAAGGAAAACATTTTTTTCTTTATTGTCACTTCCATGGTCGTTGCTCTTTTCGTCCAAGTTTGTAAGATGTATTTCTTCTTATCTATTCGTGGTTGTCGGGTTGTAGCCAGGGTTTTGAGAATTGGTACCATAGAGTTATCAGTTATCACTAGGTGGAGGTAGGCTTTGGCTGATTACTTTTCCAGCGCACGATGGGATATTTCATCATGTATTTGTACCAGCTGTATCTCATCCAGCTCCCAGCAGAATTTGATGAATCAATGCATTTTGTACACTTTCTACTTTCTCCTAATGATATCATGAAATGGTTTGTAAAAAGCAATAACGTAAAACCCAGTTGGAATCCTTGGGACTTTTTATGACTCGAGTAATTCAGGCTAAAAAGCCATAACCTGGGAGCCCCTCAACAGGTTGGTTGTTCAAAAATTTGGTGTCATCAGGATCTCCGATTGTTTGCTGTTTATCACTAGCATTATTAAAACCTAGTTGCACGTGGCCAAAGTTAGTCTCTGATTTTTTTTGGAGGACTATAAGAATCATTTCTTCCTTAAGAGATGCCGTGAAAAGGAAATAAAGCATAAATGGTGCTATTCTAAAATAAAAAACATAAATCAACTGAATTATGTTTTTCTGCAACTAGTTCTGCAATTAGTCAGTGAGTTCTATCTGAGTCCTGGGAGTTATAACTCTTTATTACGGTTTATCGTAATGAGTTTGAAATTATAAAATTAAATTTTGCTCCTTTTTTTAAGCACCTAGAAGGTGCATGTCATGTGGGGACGCACCTACTCCAGACGCAGGAAGAACACCGGAACCAATGCCCAGCAAGGTCCGGATTAGCATTAAGATAGAGATAATTTACATATGTTGATTCGGTAGCAAAGTAGTTTCCTTATTTACAGCAATTAGTTAGGAAAGAATAATTTGTTACCTGGTTTGTTAGAGGACCTTCGTTATATAAGAAGGCCAGATGTTTCAAATAAAGGATATCAGAAAATTGCCTCATACCTCTGTTCCTTACCTCCTGGTGTTCGCCCTAACCTCCTTGCCGCGCGGCTGCCGCCACGGCTCCCTCGCCGCGCCGCAGGAGGGCTAGGGCGTGTCCTCCTCCGTCTCACCAGTACTTCCTTCGCTCCCACTCCACCATTGCATCCTCGACGTGTGACAACTTGGTATCAGATTCGTCCGCTGCTTCTCCCACCATGTCTAGCGAGGATGCAGTCGATCCAATCTTGGCGAAATTGGATGCCATCATGCAGCAGATGGCGACGGACAAAGCAGTCATCCACGCTAAGATGGATACTCTCGCTAACACCGTCCGGGACATTGACAATCAACAGCGTGCCCATCATCTAGCTATTGCTCGTTTGGAGCATGCGGATGGGCAGGGCAGCAGTCTGCACGAGCCACCTCCCCCGCATTCTAGCGGCATATTGCCGACGCCGCCCGGGCTGTCGGGTCAGGAGAACGGCCGGGCTCCAGGACTTGCTTCGCCAAGGCCAACTATTCGGCGTGACTCCGGCTCAGATCGCCTTCCCCTTGAACAGCCAACACAGCCCCAGGTGGATCGTGGCGGCCTCCCTCGCTTCTACAAGCTCAATTTTCGACCTTCGACGGGAAGGAGGATCCGCTGCCATGGCTCAACCGCTGCGACCAATTCTTCCGTGGTCAGCGCACCCCCGAAGAAGACAGAGTTTGGTTGGCCTCTTTTCACATGCTCGGTGCTGCTCAATTGTGGTACCACCGGGTGGAGCGTGATATGGGAGCACCATCGTGGCGCCACTTCGTCGAGCTTGTGAATAACCGATTCGGGCCGCCCCTGCGCTCCAATTCCTTGGGCGAACTGGCAGCGTTGCGCCGAACAGGTTCTGTATCTGATTTCTCCGAACAATTCTTGGCCTTACTTTGTCGCACTGATCCCCTCTCAGAACATCAACAAGTCCAATTGTTTACGGCCGGGTTGGGAGAACCTCTCCAGATCGATGTGGAACTTCAAGGGCCGCTGACATTGGCCACGCCCACCTCTGGAGGACCACCGCCGGCACCTTATGGCGTACCCGCAAGCGACATGCCAATTCCTGCACCAGGCCGCAACCCACTTCCCCGACGAACATTATCGCCTGCCGAGATGGAACGCCGCCGAAGCATGGGTTTATGCTATCACTGCGACGAGAAGTTCAGTAGTGGCCACCGCTGCAAGAGACTTTTTGTGATGGAGATTGTGGACACCACCGACGAGGAGGCACCTGAGGACCCAGTTGAACCAGCAATCTCGTTGGCCGCGATCACGGGCATTACACCGCGCTCCGGCCAGACCATGCGCCTTCCGGTGACCATCGCAGGCCACTCCTTCATGGCTCTGTTGGATTCAGGATCCACGCATAACTTCATCGCCGCCCGCGTCGCCCACACGGCTGGGGTTCATGTCCAACCATGCTCAGGGTTGCAAGTCTTGGTGGCCAATGGTGACCGCATCTCCTGCCCTGGGGTCTGTCACAACATGCCGATCGCCATTGAAGAGGTACCCTTTGCCCTGGAATGCTACGTGCTCCCTTTGGATGATCTCGACATTATTTTGGGCGTCCAATGGCTGGGTACATTTGGTCCAATTGTGTGGGATTTCAATCATATGGCCATGTCATTCAGCCATGCCGGTCGCCAAATTATTTGGTCTAGCACACCACACGCGGCTCCAAGAGTCGCACTTCAAGCTTGCACAGGACAGGACTTACTGCACACACTCCTGGAGGATTTCGGCGACTTGTTTGCCGAACCATCAGGGCTGCCACCCGTCCGTGAGCGTTATCACCGCATCCACTTGAAGCCGGGCACAAAAGCAATAGCTGTACGGCCATACCGTTATGCTCATTTATAGAAAGATGAATTGGAACGACAGTGCACAACCATGCTGCAACAGGGGGTCATCCGCAAAAGTTCCTCCGCATTTTCGGCTCCAGTTTTACTGGTCAAGAAGTCAGATGGTTCCTGGCGCTTCTGCGTCGATTATCGAGCACTCAATGAATGCACCATTAAAGATAAATTCCCAATCCCAGTGGTGGATGAACTCCTCGACGAGCTTCATGGTGCCAAGTTCTTCACTAATCTCGATCTCCGTTCTGGTTATCACCAAGTGTTAATGCACCCAGCAGACATCGAGAAGACGGCTTTCCGCACACATCAGGGCCTCTTTGAATTTTTGATCATGCCATTTGGGTTAACCAACGCTCCGGCAACCTTCCAGGCGCTAATGAATGAGGTCCTTCGACCGTTTCTCCGCCGTTTTGTTCTCGTCTTCTTTGATGATATTTTAATTTACAGCCCTTCCTGGTCCGAACACTTGCGGCATATCCGCACCATTTTTCAAGCCCTTCAGCATCACCGGCTCTTCCTGAAACGCTCCAAGTGTTCCTTCGGCGACCAATCAGTCACGTACTTGGGTCATGTGATCTCCTCCACGGGGGTCGCCATGGACGCCCAGAAGGTAGCAGCTGTCCAGGATTGGCCCCAGCCTCGTTCCGTTCGAGCAGTCCGTGGGTTCCTCGGACTCGCGGGGTATTACCGCAAGTTCATCCGTGGTTTTGGTGAGTTGGTCGCCCCCCTCACCCAGTTATTGAAGAAAGAAGCTTTCAAGTGGTCAGTGGAAGCCGACACAGCATTCTCCAACTTGAAAGCAGCCCTTGTGTCCGCGCTAATTTTACAATTGCCACATTTCAATATGGCCTTCACAGTGGAGTGCGACGCCTCAGGTCATGGCATCGGCGCCGTCCTGCACCAGGGAATGGGCGCTATTGCTTTCTTCAGTCGGCCCATGGTTCCCCGGTACGCCTCGTTACCAGCATATGAACGGGAGTTAATTGGCCTTGTCCAAGCAGTCTGCTTTTGGCGACCTTACCTCTGGGGCCGTCCGTTTTTGATACGGACCGATCATTACAGCTTAAAGTTCTTACTGGACCAACGCCTGTCCACCATCTCGCAGCACCATTGGGTCAGCAAACTATTGGGATATGATTTCTCTGTTGATTACAGACCAGGCAAATCCAATGTTGTTGCTGATGCCCTTTCCCGTCGTGACGCCGAAGCAACAGCCCTCGCCTGTGCTATATCCAGCCCACACTTCGCCCTTTTTGATGATCTTCGTGCGGAGATACTGGCCGATCCACTTCTCCGTGAACTCCGCGACAAGATCAGCAACGACCAACAACAGGGCCCCTGGGGGATTGTGGATGATCTCATCACCTTCAACAACCGTATTTATATTTCACCCACTTCCTCTTATTTGCCGGATATTCTCACAGGCGCTCATCAGATCGGCCACGAAGGCGTCCAGAAGACTCTTCATCGACTGCGTGCTGATTTCCATATTCCCAATGCTCGCCGTGTGGTGCAAGACTTTGTGCGCGCCTGCACTGTCTGCCAGCGCAATAAGGGCGAACAGCTCCACTCGGCCGGTCTTTTACAGCCCTTGTCAGTCCCTTCGGCAATCTGGTCGGATATTGCTATGGACTTTGTTGAAGGTCTGCCCCGGATCGGTGGCAAGACAGTCATCCTCACCATCGTCGATCGCTTCTCCAAGTCGGCCCATTTTCTGCCGCTCAGCCACCCTTATACAGCGGAGTCAGTCGCTCGGGCTTTCTTTGATGAAGTCGTACGACTGCATGGGATCCCTTCTTTAATAGTGAGCGACCGTGATCCAGCTTTCACTAGCAATTTTTGGACAGAATTGTTCCGGTTGGTGGGTGTTAAACTCAATTTCAGTTCGGCATTTCACCCTCAGTCCGATGGACAATCCGAAGCTGTGAATAAAATCATTATTATGTACCTCCGATGCCTTACTGGAGATCGGCCACGGCAGTGGCTTCGGTGGTTACCATGGGCTGAATTCTGCTACAACACAAGTTTTCAAGCGTCACTCCAGACTTCGCCCTTCCGTGTGGTGTATGGCCGTGATCCTCCTTCTTGGCGCCAATACAATGCCGGGGATTCCCATCTGCCGGCTGTGGATCATTTTCTTACCGATCGCAATGATTTCCTGACGGAAATACACGGCCGTTTGTTGCAAGCCCAACAGCACTACAAGGAACAGGCTGACAAAGGTCGTCGGGATCTGCAGTTTGCCCAGGGAGATTGGGTCTGGCTTCGTCTCCTCCATCGTCAAGCGTCCTCCATCACTCCCCGCGGGCACGGCAAACTAGCTCCTCGCTACTACGGGCCCTATCAGGTCGCCCAACGAATTGGTTCAGTGGCATACAAACTGCACCTTCCCCTCGGGCTAAAATACATGATGTTTTCCATGTGGGTCTCCTCAAACCATTCGTCGGGGACCCTCCACACCTACCTCCAGCCTTGCCGACCATCCTCCATGGCCGCGTCTGTCCATTTCCAGCCAAGGTCCTGAAGGCACGGCTCGCCAGAGGTCAGCATGAACTCCTGGTTCAATGGGAAGGATTATCACCAGCTTCAGCTTCCTGGGAACCGTTAGACCAGTTCCGGCAGTTATATCCTGACTTCAAGCTTGAGGACAAGCTTTTTGAGGAGGAGGGGAGAGATGTCATGTGGGGACGCACCTACTCCAGACGCAGGAAGAACACCGGAACCAATGCCCAGCAAGGTCTGGATTAGCATTAAGATAGAGATAATTTACATATGTTGATGCGGTAGCAAAGTAGTTTCCTTATTTACAGCAATTAGTTAGGAAAGAATAATTTGTTACCTGGTTTGTTAGAGGACCTTCGTTATATAAGAAGGCCAGATGTTTCAAATAAAGGATATCAGAAAATTGCCTCATACCTCTGTTCCTTACCTCCTGGTGTTCGCCCTAACCTCCTTGCCGCGCGGCTGCCGCCACGGCTCCCTCACCGCGCCGCAGGAGGGCTAGGGCGTGTCCTCCTCCGTCTCACCAGTACTTCCTTCGCTCCCACTCCACCATTGCATCCTCGACGTGTGACAGTGCATTTGCATGGGTATGATGCATGATAGATTTTTTTTATCATACATAGGGAGGGAGGGTGTAGTTATCAATTGCATTTTGTCATTGGTGGAACGTCCAAAATGCTAGACTCCAAAGAAAACCATAACAAAAAGTACCGTGTTCTTATTCCATGTTCAAATTTTTATGTGAAAAATGTTTAGAACTTACAATGGCACGTGTAATTTTTTGTTATACACAGTATTATATGTTTATATTTAGATAATCCTGAGCAGTAGATTTGGACTCTTCGGTATGGAATGCCATTTCAATATGCACATTCAAATAACATCCAGCAAGAAGTTGATATCTTTGGAAGAGTCCTGATTAGACCAACTATTTTGTTATAAATTGAGCCTTAAGTTTTAGAAACTCTTAAGAAACCTTTTTCCTGTGAACTCTTCCTGCAGACTGAGTGCATTGGCTTGTCTACAAGAAATAGAGAAAATGTTCCAGAAATCTTTGCTAAGAGTAGTCTTTCGAGGGACACCAGCTCTGTAATCGATTCAGATGGCCTTCCTCGGATTGGAGAGGTAGTTATCTGTTTATACTAAATTAAGTTTGTTCCCATGTGGAAATCACTGGAATTTCTTCTTTCTTGTGGTATTCCCCTTACTTCGAGTTTTTTTTATGAACAGAAAATACTTCCAAATGAGCAGTACTACAGTTCCTATAACACACTCACCAGTGCAATAAGGCCGGGCAAACTAAAGGCACAGAGCCAGCAGCTATTGACTACGTTGCTGTCAACGGGACAAGTTCAAAAGGTTACCTGCAGAAGGTAAGGCCACTGCCTCCAGGAAAGATTTCACTGTTGAAAATTATCAGAACAACGATATAGAGATGTCTATTTGGTTGGTCCAAAAAGTGAAAACAACTTGTCTGTGTATGTGAACGCTACAATGAGAAAAAAAACTCATCTAAATCCCTTGCATTTTATGCACCAATGAACTCTAGTAGCATTTTGTTTTCATCTTTGGAATTTCCTGGAAAAAAGAAACTACTTGAGTAATGCTTCTGTGCCCCACAAATCTAAATTGCACTAATGCGAAAACTGTACAGTTAATATTTCGAGTGGTGGTTGGTTTCTTATCAGGCCCTCGATTTGCTGTAAAAGTCGCCTTTTAGTACTTCCCAACAAGGTTTTGTGCCTCATAAAATTAGTTTTTTTCGTGGTCCTCCTAAAAATAGTTGTTCTGAGTGATAGGGGAAAAACGTTATCTATGATAATGGTGTCATTTTGTCTAAAAAAAGGGTTTGTACCATGATTAATATGTTTGCTTGTTTTCATCTTTTCAAATTATTTGAGTAGGATAGTGTTTTCCCACGTCTTTTCACAGGCTGGAAGTCTACATGGAAAGTTCATTGATGCAACACAGTGTTTTTAGGATTTCCTGGAGTTAAACTCTGGACAAATTATCAAAAAAAAAAAAAACTTAGTGCCAACTTAGAGCTACTAAATCTGGCTGCGGATTCTGAATTGCCGTGAAACCAATCAACAGTTCAACACTCGAGTAAAGTTTGGAAGGCATGCTAATTTTGTGGATATTTGGATATCACAGTGAATGATGCATCAGAACAGCGTGGTTAATGTTTCCCTTTTCCTTCTGTTCTCTTTCTTTATTTTCCCTTAACAATTGTCCTACTATTCTTGGAGAAGGGTCATGTGCTCCAGCTGCTGAGGGACGGTCTGTTGGCTAAACCCCTCTACCCCCAGGAGGTTTGTGATATTTCTTTTTGATTTTTTTAAATCGTAGGCAATTTAGTTCCTCTCTTTTACTAGCATAGTGCCCACTCTTTCTGTATCTTATTTGGTCTTCTCTTGAAAAATTTAGACAGGTGTTTGTCAGTCTGACTCCTAGTCCTTTCCCATTTTCCTTTTTTTTTTTTTGGAGCAGTGCAGGCAAGCGAGGATTACATACCACGGGGAATTTAAAGTGGACGTCCTCTTCCAATATAATGATGGGCCAGCTGTCAGGCAAACCTTCAATTTTGGTCATTTGCCTATTATGTTGATGGTTGTTACCCTTTCTTGTCTATGCTTTGAATAGTTCTTTTTATGTCATGAAGTAAATTCCTATGCTCTTGGTGGATTTTAGAATTTGCAAGTACTAGAGGCTAATAGCTGAGTTGATTTTATTACTTATGTTGTAGTTTTCTGCCATCTTAGGGAGTGGCATGCAAGTGTCAGCGTGGCTTGTAGTCTGCTTGTATGAGCTTGGCACAGAGGCAAGAAGATGAGAGGAATTATGTAGTGGAAGGAAAAGCAGAATCAATAGAAAACGGTGCCTCTGTGGACCTCAATGCCCTCAAGGCTTAGATGGAATTAATCCCTTCGTCGAGTTCTTCGCCCAGGGCTAGGAGCGCGCATGTCCGTATGCTCTTTCCGAGCAGCAGCTGCCGCTGCCTTTGCTCCACAATGTTGCCGGACCGAGCTTCTGTGCTGGTCACTGCCTCCACCATGCAGCATCAACTTGGCCGCTCAGTCACCGCTTTGCTCACGATTTGCGCTTGCGTGGGTCACGGTGTGCCAGATGAGGGTATCAGGGAGTTTGTTAGAGAATTTTTTTCTGTTCTCTTTTGATCTTTAGATCCTTGGCTGATAGGGTTGGAGGGATGGCACATGAACCACCACCAGCAAGTAGTGAAGATATTGGTTACACAATTTGCATCAATCAGTAACTGTAGCTCTGTAACTAGTATTTTTATTGCTCACCTTTCTATTTGGAATGTGTCTTTCTTGTGTTCTTCAATAAGAAGAAGTATTTTTTTTTCTTTTGTGCATCTGCACGTGGATTGGGTTAATTTAGGGTCAATTTTGGTTTCATCATGCTTTGTTCTTCTGCAACGAAGTGTTACAGTGAATGCTCCGGGGAAAACTGCTTCATATAGTTAGCAATTTCTTCATTGCCTTTGTGCTGTTCCAAGTAAATAAAATTTAGTGAGTTTTGTTCGCGTTTCTTTTCCTTTTCTTTCAACCATATCTAACATGACGAGTTTGAAAAGAAGTACTCATATACCACATCAGTTCTGTGCAAAATAGCTATTGATTATCACATTGAATGAAAAGTAGATAATGGAGTTTTGAAGAATTTATATGTGCCGAGATTGTTTTAGAGGCCAATTTTTTTCAGCCTATCTTATTTTTAAGGGAACTCTTTGCCCTCGCTTGAAAAGTTCAATCAATTCCTGTGTTTCGCTATCTTTTGATATCTAGCACTATATATGTCTACCATCTGCTTTGTGGGCAACATAGATGTTTCTAACTTTCTGGCATCATCCCTATATTAAAGCCTGCAAGGTTCCGGCTCAATGAGGCTATGCACGTGTCAAGTGGCGATTTTTCAAAAAAGTCCATCCGTTTCTCCGAATTACGTATAAGTCCCTGCGAATTTACAAAATAGTCCTTTGTGATTTTTTGTGAGGTGAAGAAAAATTTTCCCGGATTGCGTTTGGGTCCCTGGTTTGTTACTTTACGAAAAGATGCGCCCGTTAAATGCAAATCGCGAACGAGCCCTTTTCTAATTTTTCAGGATAGCGATCGGGTCCAAAAATATAACAAATAGGTCCCCGCTCTTTACATACAGGTCCTTCCTCCGTTTTTTCCGGAAAAAATATTTCCGTGCTCCGTTTTTCCTCGTTTTTCCCGGAAAAAATGTTTTTGCTCCGTTTTTCCTCCGAAAAAAAAAACAAATTCGTTTTTTCCCGGAAAAAATGTTTTCGTGGTCCGTTTTTCCTCGTTTTTCAAAAAAAATGTTTCTGTGGTCCGTTTTTCCTCCGAAAAAAACACAAATTTGTTTTAGTTCACGCGCGCGGCGTGCCGCCGCGCTTCCTTATCTAGTTGTACGAAAGGCAGATAACGGGATATATTCTAGAAACAGTATGTACTAATGCGTTTTATAAGTATGTTTTTTTTGGAGCCTAGTAGCCTACTGTATTGCCAAATGGTGCTCTTAAACTTCAGTTGAAGTAAGGAGTGTAAGTTCTCCTGTGTTTTGTGTTCTTATCTTGGTGCTGTTCCAATACATATGAATCTTGCTAGCAGCAGGGCAATAAGCAAAATCTTGCTTTTGCATTGAACTTGTCATACTTCTACTATTGTTTTGTTCCTGAACAAATTTTTTGATATTGTTCCCTTTGTTTATTATTTACATCATTCTGATGCATTTTTAAATTTACTTGTAGGTACTTCATATGTGGCGGGATGGAGAGACTTATACGGATTCTTATTTTACAAGAGTGTAATTATGTAATATAGACACAGCTTTACTTGAAGCTTTATGTTAGAAGGCTAGTATTATTAAAACATCATTCTGTTGATTTTCTGATGAGGAGTTTGCTATGGCAAAATTTTCAGCCTATGGGCCTGGTCCGTGGTTCTTTTCTTAAACGTGGTGCTGGATACACTGACAAAGCAGTGGTCATAAGGTGTTGTATACTTGTTGCCCTAGCTGCTTTTGTTGTTTTTGAGTTTTCTTTTTGGTTATTACTAACAAACAACAACAACAATCTTTTTGTCCCAAACATGTGGGGTAGACTAGGAAAGAAACCCAATCAAAGTCAATAAAACCCCAAAACCATCGATGTTGGGTCATGGTTCCGGTACGTGGATCACTAATTTCCATACACTCCTATCCAACGCCAAATATTTGGGAACGTTCCAATCATGCAAATCTCTTTTGGTTATTACTAACAAACAAGGGGTAATATTGGAATGTCCTATGGTTACCTTGCATTTTGGGAATGATAACTTTGTCATTCTACATTATACAGCCACAGAGACCCTGTTTATATTTTAACTCCAGCAAGTTTCGTTCATTTTCTGCTTAATTCCTGTTTCCACTTAATGTCCAACTTGATTATTTATGGCAAGTAGTTTGTGATTGTTGAATGTGGTAAACAAAATAAAATAAATCAAAACAGCTTTTCCTGTTTACTTTGAAATATATTTTGAGTAACACAGTGCCGGTGGACAAACAATTAAAACAGGTAAAAGTCAAATAAGAGGATATTGCACATATAACTTGATACGATGAAAGAAAGTGCCTTGACATTGACTAGATCTAAATTACTAGTTATGCATCTGTATCGATTGCAGCATGGGAAAGACACATGATTTCAACTTGAAATCATTATATCCTCAGTGTTGATCATTGCACGGGAAAGAAACATGATTTCAACTTGAAATCAATATATCTTGGGTGACAGTGTGACACTGCAAAGGAAGAAACATGATTTTTACTTGATCTTTTGATTTTTCAATATCCACCTTTCTGGTCTTCTAATCCGCTGCATGTAGAACCTATAGCCTTTTGTTTTCTTTAGATGGTTTAAAGTGTCCATTGAATAAACAGTAATAGAATGAGCATTACATTTTTGACCTGTAGCAATTTAGTAGAAAAGTATTGACTTATAGCGAGATGCCTGAACTTTATTGGTAATTTACACAAGTCAAGATAGTGGTTTGGAATCCTGAAGGTTTGGTAGAGGGTTTCGTTTATCACCTAATATTTTATTTTTTGAGCATGACTCTTGTACACAAGTACCATTAACCACTAAAGGACCTGTGGAGACAAAGCATTGGACAAGGTCTTCCTGTTACTGACTTAAAATGTCCTTTCCCTTTCTTAATTATTCTATATCGTAATTGTTAAGTTTAGAGGGTGAATGGTGCGGCGCGGGCTGGGACGGCGACGCGTGGGCGGATCAGGAAGCGAGAACGGCGGCGGCGGCCTGGGGAGGCGGCGGTCGAGATCTACGCATCTGAGGCGGGTGGCACATCTACGGCATGAACCGGAGCGTCTTGGCGTGACAAGAAGTACCGCCTCGCCATCGCCCTGCTGCCGCCTCCCATGCCATTGCTGCCCGTTGTTGTTCGCTCTGATCCACCCACGCTGCCGCCCCGCCGCGCCACACGTAAGATAGAGCTTGGTGCGATGAAGACAATGGCGATGGCGATGGAGCTCGTTGCGGTGGAGGCGGAACCACGACCTGACCCGGACGTCGAAAGGTGGCACGCGGCCGCGACGAGCCGACGACGAGGGATGCAGGGCTCTGCGCTTGGAGATGGCCGGCGTTGGGGAGGACATCGACATCTGCCCGAGACCGAGCCGGAGCGGATCCCGCCGAGCTCGGGCTCGGGAGCGCCGGATCTGGCGTGGAGGCGGTGAGGTTGAGGCGGCGGTCGCAGGGGGAGAGCTGGGTGGCGCCGGAGAAGAATGCGTTGTAGCCCGCGATGGCGACCCCGAAGGTGAACCGGTCCCCGCGCCGGATCCGCGCGTCGCTGCACGGTTCGTACACCCCGTTCGTGTCCCCCGCTGCCAGCGACGCGAAGCGGAAGCGAGCGCGCCAGCGGCAACATCGCCGCCGCCGCCGGCGCCTATGGCTCGCGAGATTCGCGGGCTCGCAGAGGCACTGAGCTGGCTGGAGGAGCAGCTTGTTTCGGTTTGAGGAGGGAGGCGGCGTCGTAGGCCACGGGGCAGAGGCCGCAGCGCCGGATCTGCGGGGAGAGAGCGGTGGCGCCGGATCCACGGGGGAAGAGACTGGCGCCTGATCCGCGCGGGAGGAGACCGGTGGCGCTGGATAAAAGCTGTGCTCGACGAAGAAGGAGAGCAGAGGAAGGCTACTTGCTGCTGCGCTTGGTGTGCTTGATGAAGCGAGGAGCTTCTTCTTGCTACTGCTGCTGTTGATTGCATGAAGAAGGAGACTCCGAAAGGAAACCGGAAGCCAAGCTAGGGGCCTGCCTCGGGAGGAGCTCCTCCCGAGGGAGGGCAGCAGTGAAGACGGTGGTGGGCTCTAGGGTTTAATCCGGTGCTCTGATACCATGTTAAGTTTAGAGGGTGAATGGTTGGATCTATTGAACAGCCCAATAGGACAATATATAGAGTACAAATAAGGAAAACCCTAGAGAAGGAAAAGACTATCCTACCCTTACATGAGAATGACTACAATACCCTTAACAGTAATATCTTATTTTTCAAAAAACCTTGTTCTGCCTAGATGTTCCTGGTTTTAAAGTGTCTTTTTGGTCTGAAACTTAAGTCTTTCCTGATCTTTTAGAAGTTTTGCATACTCCAACCCCATGGAAAGGTAGGAACCTTGGGGGATATGTGGTGTATCTCTGTAAAACATTAATGATTCTTCTGTATGCCGTTGCCTTACTATATCTTGCTATTTATCTTTCTTCAACAGATGTGTCAAACATGACCAGTCCAGTGTGACAGTAAAGCTGTATTACCTGCAAAATGGAAGTGCAAGGCTCGGGTTTTGGTAAGTTCTGTGCTGGTACATAGCGAGTGTAAGATGAGTGAATTGTTTTTTCTCAATTTGACTTCTCGAATTTGTGTTGAATATAGGCTGGGAGGCAGAGAATTTCTCCTCCCTGTTGGGATTGTTCTCAAGGTAGAGTACCATTGTCTTTTCCTCACCTTAACATGTCCTAACCAGCCATACAATCCATTGACATTCATTGTGTGTACAAGTACATGTTTTGTTGAATAAAAGAGCTAAGCGGCATTTGGCTACTTTCACCATCAGATGCCTCAGGGCCTTCGTTGAGGCATTCCTTGTGTTCCTTTTTATAGCTGTGTTTTAACTCAGCTTATTTTAATAATGTTTTCTTTCCTTAGCTTAGTAGACAGTTTGATCCATATTCCCAACTTTTGGAAGGCTTAGCATCTTTCCATTGAAATAGGTAATGCGATTTTCAACTGTCTCAACAATAAAATTGTCTCCATAACCTCTTTTTTTCGCAATAGCTCGGGATGTAATCCCATGGAGAGGAAAAAGGGGAATCAGTGCACTTTCTGTAGTTGTGTTTGACTGTTCACAGGGTTTGGAAATGATGATGCTTCTATCTTATGATATTTAGTCTAGATTCCCAGTACCTTAGCGTTGCTTCAATATTACCTTGACTTGATTATGAATTTACCAATGACAGGCCCTTATTGATACGAATGACCGGGAAATTTTTACAAGCTTGACATGCTGCTACAGTGATAAATATGAAAGAGGAAAGGGAGTTGTTAGCACTCAACTAATTGGTGAAAGGGCACAAATAATTCTTGATGAAGTTAGAGATCTGTCCCTTCTAACACGCACACAATGCTTGGTGCATATTGGTACTTTGAGAGTTTAATTCCTTCTGCATTTAGAAATCTCTTTAAGCCCTCTTATTTGCTGACATTGATAATGATCTTTCAAATGCAGGCCAGTACTTCCGACCTGTGATGGAAGGATTTGAAAAAGATGATTATGAAACTGTAATATTGAATGTTTTCTTTCTGTTTGCCTTTCCATGCTGTTGAAATTTGGATCTTTTTCACTTTGGTCGTTCCACATTGTTTAGGTTGCTGAAGCGGTTCTGAAGGACTATATTTTTGTGCACCTGGAAAGAAAACATGAAAAATTTAATCTATTAATGTAAGTTGAAGTTTTGTTGTTCTATTTCATGAAGTTTCTATCCTTTTGATCCCATCTAATCATGTGTATTTCTTAGATTTATGCTGCAGAAACTTTACGCTCTCGTAGATCAAACTGCTTCACCTGATAATGTTGATGCACTACAATACCAGGAAGCTCTCTTGCCTGGGCACCTGATCACAGTTTTTCTTAAGGTTACTGAACCCTCTTTTGCCTGCCAAGCATGTCACTTGTTTTTCTTTTTTTTTGAAATTTAGCTTCACAGCACTGCAGAAGTGCCACTATGGAAGTTCCCAGCTTAGTAAAATAACATTATTTTTTAAATGACCGTTTTACCCTTCCACGTCAGCTCTACCTTCTCTTTCACATCTGACATCTCCCATGAACCGCTGGAGAACCCCACAGCCAATGTTAATTACGACTGTCTATGTTAAAAATTGTAATGGTTTTTTATTAGGTGGGAACTTTGTTGGTACTTCCTGAAGTTACACTTTGGCGGTGCTGTTGAACTTATTTATCCTATTTCTTTCAACATTGCTCCATATGAACATCATGATTGGTGCTGGTTCTTCGGTGTCCTATTTCATAGCCAAAATTTGCTTGGTGCAAATTTGTTTTTCCCAACCTCCCATATTGTTTTCTAACTATTTTTTCGGTTGATATCTGCAGGATAGACTTCAAGATTGGCTGATAAAGTCTAAACGTTTAATTATCGAAGAGGCTACAAAGAATAAAAGCTTTGACCTCAATAGCAGTATGTTTATCCTATCCATGTTTTTATACCAAAAATTTTTAATTCGTGTGGTGAGGATATGTATTGATGATTATATTATTGCGTAACTCCTAGCTTTGTTCAGATGTATCTTAATTTCAAGTTCTTGGAATATCTCAGGCTCTTCCGTGATAAACTGATAATATAAGTTGATATGTGAAACGGTGTTTGAACTTAAAATTCACATTTATTTACGGGTAAAATCTGAAGCATGTTTCTTATTCACTTGATTTAGCTACCTGCATTTGTGATGCGCTTTGGTTCTTTTTTAGAAATGTTATTGAAAGTACAAACTACAAAGAGATGTGCACTCATTCATAGGGAATCATAATGCAATAAGCACACCTTGCCTGGCATACTCATCCAACTTGCTTTTAAAGGGAAGTGTGACCTATTGCAACTATCCAAATCCTCTGGAGTTGTGCTCCCGACTCCCGAGGCGAAATTTGCTGACAAATAATTAGAACAGTGGTTCTCTGCATCACAACAAAAACCATTGAAGAGGGCTGAGAAGGTGACTGATAATCCTCTGATAATTTGCATTTGTACCTGTAATGTTGCATGCCCATGAAAGCATGAATTGTGATGATCTTGGATTAACTGGATAGTATTTGTCACAAAATCTGTCATTATGACAGTTGCTTGAAGACAATATATAATAAGGACCTTTAGTTGACTTTAAGTTATCCAAAAAGGAGAAAGGAAAACTCTAATACAATGTTTTGGGAGGATATATAAATGGCTGTGGTTAGCATGACCACAGGAAAATACAAGCATTTGAACCCTATCTTCATTTCTTCCCCTTCTGTTGAATTATTGGTTCGGAGAAGAGAATTTGCCCTATATTCAAGCAGCAGTTGCTTTATACAACAAATTAACAACTCTAGCATGTACTTTCTTGGTGGTCGAAAATCTTGTTTTTAAAAGGTTGGGGATAGATTGTGGGGGGAGCAATTTTTATTGGGGCTAGATTGTGAGATTTAAATCACGAATGGTTGATCTAACAGTTGGGAGAGAAGTCCGCATCTAATGAGAAAATTGAGTTGTGATAACCCGGGGGTTATCAGTTTAATTAAAGATTTAATTAAACATTAAAAACAGTAAAAGCAATTAGGCAAAGAATTAAAATGTAAGGTGTAGGAAAAGTGACGTCAGTCCCGCAAGGAAACGTATCGCTCATTGAGATACCAGACCTGCCCGGGGCCAGATCGGCACCTCTAATTAGTTTTCGGGATCATCCTTCGGCGCTAGTAAACTTACCTGGTACGATATGCGGGTATCGTTAGTGTTTTAGACGCTAATGGACCAAAATACCCTCAAGGCAATTAGAGCACAGTAAAACCCTAAGGGCAGATTGGTCTTTAGCCAAATTACCCAGGGATATAAATTCTGTCCAGCTAGCCAACCAGAAGCCAGCCAAGCTTCCTCTGTTCCCCATTTGCACACACAGCCGAGTCCCACAAAGCTTCCAACCGAAGCAACCTCTTCTTTCTTGTTCCCCACCCAAGAACACAACTAGCCAACAAGAACAGCCAGCAAGCCATCACAGCCGAAGCAAGGAGGAAGAAGGGGAGAAGACCAGAAGGGTGAGGGCATCTAGAAGAGAAGAGGAGAGAGCACCCGAAGAGGAGAGGAGTCACCGAAGCTTGCGAGAGGAGACCGAAGGCAGCTCAACCCGAAGGAGCCGCACCACGACATCCTCGTCTTCCCGGCACGATCTTCCCCTCGGTAGACCCACATTTCCTCCAGACTACGGTACCCTTTAGCCCAAAGACGGGTCTCCATGGTAGCAAGTAGAAAGGGGTAGGGGGAAGCCAAATGGGGTAGGGTAGGGGTTAGATCGGGTTGTTTCCCGGGGTTCTTTCCCGGGGTTCTCAGTGGTTGGGTTAGCCATTAGGGTTAAGTGTAGATTCTGTTCTTGTTTGCTTAGCTCAAACCCTTCCCCAACCGCATCATAGAGCTCCCACTTAAATCAACAAGCAAATACTCCAAGCAAAAATGCAAGAAAATAAAATGGGGTAGAACCCTAGTCAGTAGTGAGTAGAGAGGAGAGGGAGAATGGGCGGCGGCAAGAGGCGGTCGGCAGAGAGGAGGAGGCAGAGCAGCCAGGCGGCGGCGCCGGGATGAGCGGTCGAGCCGAGCCGTCGGCGCCAAAGGAGAGGTGCAGGGGAGCAACAACATCCGGAGGAGGTGCGCCAGAGCGCAGGCGGCTGAGAGGCGCAGAGGGAGCATCGCCAGAGAGGAGGCGCCGAGTGGAAGAGTGAGGCGCAGAGGAGAAGCAGGCGCCAGGGAGATCGCCAGGGGGAGGAGCTGCGCCTGAGTGGGAGTGAGGGGAGGAGGTGATGCAGTCGAGGCCAAGTCCAGAGAAAAGAAAGGCTTCGGCCAGGGGAAAAAAAAGGGGGCTTCGGCCAGTAGAAAAAGAAACGGAGCCGAGTAGAAATGGTAGAGAAGAGAGAGGGTAAGGAAAGAAGGAAAAATAAAGGCAAAAATAGAATAGAAGAAAAATAAGAGTAAAGAGGCGAAAAAAAGAAGAGAAAAAGATAAGAATTTAGAAAAGTAAATTGCGCAGCGGACCACGTCGGTGTTGGAATCGATTTGCGGATCGCTTAAAAATCAATAAGTGAATTCATTTAATTCTGTTGTAATTAAAATCTGAACGACAGATCATTTGGTTGGACGCCAAACTAAAATAATTGAAATTCCAATGCCTTAGTTTATTCTGCTGTTTCAGGTCTCGACCTGAATCGAACCGCCATTCAGAACCCATCTACGAGCGAGGCCGAGCAGATCAATTTTATTCCAGGCAAGATTTCCTTTGAACATCTTTCTTAAAATGTTTTCAATGCTTTTATATTATTACTCGTATCATCATTGCATAAAAATTAAATTTCAAAAGAATAAGAAGGAAGAGGAGATCGGATGAAAGAGTGGTTGTGATATATTGATGGAATGGTGCTGATAATGCGGAATGGTATGGAATGTGGAATCTGGTTTTGGTCTTTGGAAATGTGGCTTGGAAATAAATGGGCGTGCGTTAGGATATCCACGAATGGAGTCGTGGGTGTGTTATTAGTGATTATGCTGGTGGGTAGAGAGCATGGGGTAAAGGGTGGGAGGTACTCACGCCGGTGATGCTCTCTACAGGGGTTATAATATAAGGACATAAACCCTACACTCGGGCAATGAGCCGTAATCCTAGTATCAACCATAGCGAGATGAATCGCTGTCAGAAAAGGTTGTCCTACGAAAGTGCTATAATCTCCACATGGGAATTTATATTGTAGTCTGGCTGAGTATTGCCGGGTACTCAGTTTGAGGCGTTGAATGTTGGAAATTGGTGTCTGCTGTTGTTGGAAATGGAATGGAAGGGGCGGTATATTTGAAGCCCGGTGGAGTACGGTCGGAGGTACCGGTGTACAAGCTCAGTAATTCTGGCGGCGGAAGGTATCCCCTCGGGTTCTGAGGTTGGAGATCTAGTACCGGAGTAGCGATAAACATTCTGGAGTCTCAGAAATGGGACCGTTATGGGTAAAGTGATACAAACCTGCGTAGGGTCTAAAACTTGAATTCAAGCCTGTCTCCTGGATTGGAGACTACGGAAGTTTATTCTGTCTCATATACGGGTGTTAGTAGACGATTTCTAATAATTAAAATTTCCAACCTTTAAAGAAAACTAAAAACCTAATTTATTAAACTTATATGTGGTGGAAAGGAAATGGAAGGAGAGAAAAAGTCATCATACTGCATTTTACTAATTAATGCTTGCCGAGTACCTTGTACTCACTCTTGTATTCCCCCTTTTCTAGAAGATCCTGATGGATCCACCTTCGAGGCCGGTGCTGAGGGCTACCCCTGGATTTAGCCCCAGGGTTATCAGGAGGATAGAACAGAGGGCTATCTATATTCGACTACTACTACTACCCAGAGGAATAGGTTCTATATGCCATATGCTGTTCCTAGGAGATATTTAGAAGAGTTAGGCAATAGTAGTAATCTTTTGTTGTACAGGGTAATGCCCTAAACTATCATGTACTGAACCTATAGCTGCGTGGCTTTGCAATGAATATATGTTCTTGCAGTCTCTAATTATTGTTCTGCTGTAACACTCTGAATACGGCATAGTAGCTGGTAAAGCATTGGATTTTTCAATATTTTGCCGGCGGCTGTGCCGAGATTCGTGTGATTATCTTAGGGTGATGACAGAGTTACTGTCGCTACCCTAGGCTAATTATATGGGTCGCCACAGGTGGTATCAGAGCAATGGTTACGACAACCACGCTCATATAAGTAGAGACTGCTAGGAGTATAAGGAAAAGCTTGGGTTTTCTAGCTATATTGCTTTAATATTGTAATAATTCTCATCTCCACAAAATCGTAGTGATTATCTTACCTTCTATATAGTTATTTTCTTTAAAAGTTATTTCTGCAAAACTTAGCTTCTCGTCTAATAATTAGAACCCTTTTGCTGTATGTATCCTGTTTGATGCTTTATATGTGAATCCGGTGTTATCTTTCTGTTTATGTTCATGCTCTTAGGTGTATGATGATTTCTGTCCCCTTTCAGTAGATAAATGCAAGTCTTATGAGTTCATAATTGTTTAGTAATGTCTCCATGAGCATAAGCACCCATTCTGTCTGTCATTCTAGTACTGCATTAGTGGTATGAGCATCCGTTATAGATAATAAGTGTTTATAGGAGCTTTCTTTCGACTGTTGCATGGCATATGAAATATTGCCCTTGTGATTAGTATGCATTAGGTAAGCTTCGTATAAGTAGGCATGTTCCCTGTCATGCTTAAGAATAATGTATTCTTGCTCACATCATCATGTAAGTATAATGGTAATTCATAAGAGCATTAGTAGAATGTTGCATAACATAGATAACAGTCTTCTTATGATTAATATAGAATCGCATAAACTCTATGTGCATAAGCATGCTACTAGTAATTGCATAACTGTCTTTCTAGTGTATATGGCTATCTAATTATAGTTAGCTGGTCTACAGCGCATAGGAGCTAAGGATTAAGGAAACGGACCCGGACCCGTTTGTCCGTGGCGTCCCTGGATGCGTGGCTCCATGGCGCGCTCGAGCGTGGGGTCTCGAGGAGTTCTTGGTGCTCTAACACCAAGTTGTTTTTCGTTTATCTTCAATAGATGTAGGGAGTGTTCGAAGTACAGCTTCGAAGAGTTCTTGGTACAATGACACCAAGTTATTGAGATTTATTTGGATCTTATTGGATTTCATGGTTCTTCTGTAGATAGGGCAGCCTGAGTGCGTTAATCTCAGGGAGTTACTGCTACTCGGAATGCAGGATTGTTTTCGTTTGTTAACTAGCAATTTCATGGTTCTTCCTCTGAAGCGTAGCTAGTATTTACATTCTGTTTCTGAAATGGAGTGGCGAAAGAGAGCGTATTCTGGTGCCTTTCCTATTCTTTAAAATCTGAACTTGTAAAAGTCATTCTCACAATGCAATACCTCTCACCCCATAAAAGGTTGCTTGTAAAATAAATTGTCCAACCGCTAAGAAATTAGGGTGTATGAATTTCTTTTGCAGGATGGCAGAAAGAGAAATTGTGGAGCAAGATTTAATTCTCAGGTTAGGTTCTTCAACGAATCCTACACCAACCCAAGAACCACCAGCAGCTAACCTTCAGGATTTAAACCAACCAAATCCAGTGGAATCAAGGCAGCCAACACCGATTGCCAGAACAGCTAGCACCGCTAGGACTCCAGAAAATCAAGACCAATTGGAGAGAGTCCTAAATTATTTTGAAAATGCTCGCAAGGAAGACCAGAAACGCCAGGATCAGTACATGGGAACGCTTCTGGCAAACCTAGTTCCTGGAACACCCCACACTCCGAGAAATAAGGTCACCTTAGGGGAGTTTCTCCAAACTCGCCCACCCACTTTTACTAAAGCTAGTGAGCCCTTAGAGGCCGAGGATTGGTTGAGGGAAATAGAAAAGAAATTAGCCACTGTTGGATGTTCGGATGAAGAAAAGGTTCACTTTGCCACTTATCAGCTTCTAGGTGCAGCCGCATCGTGGTGGTTAGATTACTGCCGCATGCGCACCGAGGAACATCCAATAGGATGGGCAGAATTCACTTCTCAATTTCGGCAGGCTTATGTTCCATTAGAAGAAATTGATATAAAGAAACAGGAACTCTGGGACTTAACTCAAGGAAACAAGAGAGTGGGGGAATACCTTAATAAATTCCTGGAGCTAGCTCGTTATGCTCCTGAAGAAGTAGACACTAATGCAAAGAAGATATTCAGATTCAAAAAGGGGATGAACCCTTACCTTCGTGCTCAACTGTCCGGACATAGGATCACAGAATTCAGAGATCTCACAAGTAGGGCTATTGCAATAGAGAATGACCATGCTCAGTTAAATGAAGAAAGAAGGAAGAAGGCTAGATTTGATACCGGATCTTCTACCTCCAACCCTCCAAGACCCTTTAGACCTCCCATGCCCAATAGAGTACCTATGTTTAGGCTAAGAACAGCTCCAATTGCCCCACGACCCACTTACCCACCACCTAGAGCTCCAATCCAATGTTTTAGGTGCGGTGGTCCGCATTATGTTACCAGTTGCCCCCAGGGTGCAGGACCTTGCTACAACTGTGGGCAGGCTGGGCATAAGAGAGCCAACTGTCCCCATCCACCTAGGCAGACTGGGCAGCACCCTCCAAGTCACTTCCAGACTTGCCCACCTGCTATGGTTTATAGACTAGGGAATCCTAGTGCAGTCTCATCAAAAGATTCCACCCGAGGAGCTCCCTCAGCAACGTCAGCTCGCCTGAACAACATCACCGCAGATCAAGCAGAAGGAGCGACTGACGTGGTGACCGGTATGCTTTCCATTCCCCCGTCTCAGGGTGCTGTATTGTTTGATCCTGCTGCGACACATCCTTTTATTTCCAAGAAATTTACCACTCAAAACAATCTAGAATGTGTGCATCTGTCGTCACCCTTAGGGGTTTGTACGCCCGCAGGGATGATCACAGTCACCTTAATTAGGAGAAATCAGATGATAAAAATCCAAGAGATTCCATTCTTAGCTAACCTTCACGTCATCGATCTATCTGGGTTAGATATTATTTTGGGAATGGATTGGTTAGTCACGAATGGAGTTAATATAGATTGTGAGTTAAAAACTGCATCTATAAGAAAATCCGATGGGAACCGTATCCTATATCAAGGGGTTAGAACCAAGACATATATTCCTGCCACCCAACTCAATCATGTATCTTCCTCGGATTTGGCCCTCATTCCAGTGGTCAAGGAATTCCCAGATGTCTTTCCTAATGAACTGCCAGGTATGCCCCCTGACAGAGAACTGGAATTCTCCATAGAACTTGTCCCGGGATCCACTCCAATATCTAAAAGACCATACCGAATGAATCCCCCAGAATTAGCTGAGCTAAAGAAACAGTTGGAGGAATTGGAACGAAAGGAATTTATTCGAGAAAGTGTATCCCCGTGGGGAGCACCAATCCTATTTGTAGACAAGAAAGATGGAGGAATAAGGCTATGCACCGATTACCGAGACTTGAACAGTGTCACTATTAAAAACAAATACCCACTTCCTCGAATAGATGACCTGTTCGATCAGCTTAGAGGTGCATGTGTATTTTCTAAAATTGACCTTCGCTCGGGATATCATCAAATTAAGGTCAGGCCAGAAGATATAGAAAAGACCGCCTTTGTATCCAGATACGGTCATCATGAATACACGGTTGTTCCTTTTGGATTAACCAATGCTCCCACTATATTCATGAATTTAATGAACAAGATTTTCATGAAGTGTCTGGATAAATTTGTAGTGGTGTTCATAGATGACATCCTTATCTACTCAAGAAGTGAAGAAGAGCATCAAGATCACTTAAGGACAGCCCTGCAGACCTTAAGAGAAAATCAGTTGTATGCCAAGTTTAGCAAGTGTGAGTTCTGGTTAAAACAAGTGTCTTTTCTTGGTCATGTCATCTCTGGGAAAGGTATAGAAGTTGATCCATCCAAAATAGAAGACATCAAGAATTGGAAATGCCCATCCAATACAACTGAAGTCAGAAGTTTCCTAGGATTAGCTGGATATTACCGAAAATTCATTAAGGGATTTTCTCAGATTGCTTCACCTATCACTAAGCTTCTCAGAAAGGACAATCCCTATAACTAGGTGACAAGTGTGAAGAAAGCTTCCAGAAACTAAAACAGCTCCTAACCTCAGCGCCAATCCTATCTGTGCCACAACATGGAGAAGAATACATTGTATACTGTGATGCCTCTAAGTCTGGATTAGGATGTGTTCTCATGCAGAATGATAAGGTGATTGCCTATGCTTCTAGGCAGTTACGCCCTCATGAAGTCAATTATCCCACCCATGACTTGGAATTGGGAGCCGTGGTATTTGCTTTGAAAATCTGGAGGCATTATTTATATGGAGCAAAATGTATTCTCTACAGTGACCATAAGAGTCTCAAATACATATTCACTCAGAAAGATTCGCATCATACGGTCGGCATCGAGCCAGTACAAAGCCATAGTACTCCCTCTGGTAGTAAATAATTGTTGTTTTGGATATAAATACAGTTAAACTTTTAAAACTTTTAAATTAGATACATGAAAATCATATATATATATATATATATATATATATATATCTTTGTCTCGAAAAATACTTTCACGATATTATAATTCTATTGGGTTGTATAAACATATTATAATAAAAATTAGTGGTCAAAACTATGTTTTGAAAATGAGTTATAGATTGAGGAGACAGAAAAATACAATCGACCCATGCGCTATAACAAGGACCACAAGGTAAGACGAAGAGGATATCCAACAATCAATCAATGAACATTGTATGTACTTTTATTTACTTTCTGTGAACTAAAAATAATTCTTAGATTTAACCTCTTTCCTCTAAAATTTGTTTTTTTATCAATAAAGTGACGTTTACTGATTTTGATCATCTTCAATTTCGCCAACTACCTCGGGTTTTTTCATAAAAATCTTGTTGCGCCGTTTTTTGGAGAAAACAAATCTTTACCTATCATCTAATCGGTTGTAGTAGCTGTTTAAATTTATCTTGCCAATTAAGGAGTTTAATCGGCTGTAATATTTATTTCGATCTATTTTGGTTTAACCTGATCAAATCGGTTAATAGCTATTTTGATCTATTTCGCTAATTGTAGGATCAGATCGGCTGTCACGCTTCGAATCTTCTTTGAACTCTACGTTCGCATGTGTTGAAGCCGATTAGCTCTTTTTCGGCGCCAATAACTATGTAAGTTGATGAATGCTTTTCTATTTTTTCCTCTTAATATAAGTTACATAAATCTTGAAACAATTGTAGAGAGAAGTAAATCATCTACTTTATTCGTGTATATTTAGGGTCTGTTTGGTAGAGCTCCCTCTGATTATGATTCTCTGTTAGAAGTGATTCTCGAGAGAAGTGATTCATCATTGAAAGTGATTCTCTAACGAATCCATAGGATAAACTCTATGAAGAAAGCCGACTCTTTGTTGGGAGTGAATCGGGAGAAGCGACTTTTTCAGCTCGGCCTCTAGTTCATTTCGGAGAATCACTTTACGGGAATCACCCTGGGAGCGATTCTCAGAAAACTGCTATTTAGCAGAGCTCCACAGATTCACTCCGCAGAAACTAGGAGCAGAGCTCTGCTAAACAGGACCTTATATAACTTCAGAAAAGAAGAGCTATAACATGCTATCATGAAAGTTGCATTATTACGGGACCGTAGCCACCCAAAATATCCCACCTCAAGCGCTCTCTCGGTCTCTCCTCCCAGTCCGACCGCCCACCCCCATTCTCCCACAAAGGCGCGTCGCCGTGTGCCATTCTCTATTGCTTCCTACTCGGCTATGTCCCGTCGCGTGGCGCACCACCGCTTAGAGTTGGGCGTATTATCAAGACCGATTCGCGCGGAACATTGGCGCCAGGGCGACTCACTGTTCGACGAATTGCTCCGGCCAGCGAGGGCCGCCTCCATTCGCGCCATCAACTGCCTCCTCACCGTCGTCGCCGCGATGGCCTCGTGCTCGCCGTCTCCCTCTTCAACCGCATCGCGCGAGCCGCTCAGGAAGGTGGCTCGATATCGCACCTCGGCATCCTCCTCGACTGCTGCTGCTGCGGGCCGCTTGGACCTCGGTTTCGCCGCCTTCAACCACGTCATTAAGGCGGGATGGAAGGTGAACGCCATCGACTTCCATCAACTGCTCAAAGGACTCTGTGCCCAGAAGAGGACGAGCGACGCAATTAACATAGTGCTCCGGCGAATGCCCGACCTCGGCTGCAGGCCCGATGTCGTCTCCTACAGCATTCTTCTCAAGGGGCTCTGCAATGAGGGGAAGAGCCAAGAGGCACTAGAGCTGCTCCTCTTGATGGCTGATGACGGAGGCAGCTGTGCACCTTGTGTGGTGTCGTATAACACCGTCATTGATGGCTTCTTTAAAGAGGATCGCGTGGAGAAAGCTTACAGCCTATTTCGTCAAATGCTGGATCGTGAGATTTCACCGAATGTCGTGACTTACAACTCGATCATTTCTGGACAGTGCAAAGCTCAAGCAATGGACAGGGCCGAGGGTGTCCTTCAACAGATGGTCGATAATGATGTTGTGCCGAATAATATCACATATACTAGTCTGATCCATGGATATTGCTCTTCTGGACAGTGGAAAGAGGCGGTTAGAATTTTGAAGAAAATGTGCAGAGATGGTCCTGCACCAGATGTTGTTACTTATAACTCGCTGATGGGCCATCTTTGCAAGAATGGAAGATGCGCAGAAGGTAGAAAGATTTTTGATTCCATGCACAAGAGGGGCCAAATACCAAATGTTTCCACATACGGCATTCTGCTTCACGCATATGCCACCAAAGGAGCTCTTGTTGATATGCATGATCTCCTTGATTTGATGGTTAGGAATGGTATTGCACTTGATCGTCGTATATTCAACATATTGATACGTGCATATGCTAAACATGAAATGGTTAATGAATCAATGCTTCTGTTTAACAAAATGCGGCAGCAAGGACTGAACCCTGATATAGTCAACTATGGAACGATAATAGATGCACTTTGCAAGATAGGCAGAGTGGATGATGCTATGTCCCAATTGAATCAGATGATTGGAGAAGGATTGACTCCCAACATCGTTGTTTACTCGACCCTTATTCATGGTCTGTGTACCTGTGGCAAATGGGAGAAGGCTGAGGAATTATTTTTTGAAATGATGAATGGAGGCATCAGTCCTGACACTGTGTTCTTCAATACAATAATGGGCAACCTATGCAAAGAAGGAAGAGTTATAGAATCCCAAAATCTCTTCGACTTGATGGTACAGATAGGTGCGAAGCCTGATGCCATTTCATATAATACACTAATAGATGGATATTGCTTAGCTGGTAAGATGGATGAAGCGATGAAGTTACTTTCTATTATGGTCTCAATTGGCTTGAAGCCTAATGTTGTTACATATAACACTTTGCTTGTTGGCTACTGTAAAATGGTAGGATAGAGGACGCATTAACTCTATTCAGAGAAATGCCGAGCAAAGGAGTTAAGCCCAATGTTATTACATATAGCGTTTTGCTGCATGGGTTATTTGAGGCTGGAAGGACTGCTGCTGCAAAGGAACTCTATCACAGGATGATCAACACTGGAATGAGACTTGGCATAGGCATGTACAACACAATCCTATTAGGACTTTGCAAAAATAATTGCATTTATGATGCACTCCGAATGTTTCAGAATCTATGTTTGACGGATTTTCAGGTTGAGATCAGGACTTTTAACATTATGATTGGTGCATTGCTTAAAGTTGGCAGAAAGGATGAAGCCAAGGATTTGTTTGCTGGTATCTCGGCCAAAGGATTAGTGCCCGATGTTGTAACCTACAGCTTAATGATACAAAATCTTATAGAAGAAGGGTTGCTACAGGAGTCCGATGATCTATTTCTATCTATGGAGAAGAATGGCTGCGCTGCCGACTCTCGTATGCTGAATGCTATTGTCAGAACGTTACTTCACAAAGGGGAGATACGCAGGGCTGGGGTTTACCTCTTGAAAATTGATGAGAAGAACTTCTCCCTGGAAGCTTCCACGTCTGGCTTGCTTATTTCACTTGTTTCAAAGGGGGAATATCAACAACATCTGAAGTTTCTCCCTGAAAAATATTACCCTTTTGTGGAATCCAGGGTTGATTGAATGCGTTTGCAGCTAATCACTTCTAACTAGAATTTCAGGACATTTATTTGATGGGAGATCTTTCCTTTGTATATGAAGTGGAGATTGCGTAGCATTTTGGTCATCTCTCACAACCTTCTGAGCAATATCACATCTGAATTGCAGAGAAGCTATTAAAATTTACGAGTGTTTATTTAAGTCTTGCTGTAGATAGGCTTGGCAATTGATATTCCATTTGGTTGAAGAACACAATATGGGTCAAATCAAGTTGGATCCACTATCGTTTGTACTTTTGAAGATGATAGCTTCATTACGGAAGGATCTGTGACTAGAGCTTTCAACGCTAATACCTGTTTTTCTCTAGTTTACTGTTTTGCTTTGTTCGTTTTACATGTATTAAGTTCGACACTAAATCAAGCAATGCTATTGAATCATTTCATTTTTTAAATCATTTAAGCCCTGTGAGACATGACATATCTTCTCTTGAAGAACTGTCTAAATGATTTTTGATTTGTTTTGGTTCTAATTGTACCTCTCTTTTATACTATGTCTCATTGTAGAAATGCTTGTTGTCTTTGGTTGATACCAAAATTATTTATTTCCTATCAGATATTCATTTGGTTATGGAACTCAACTTTTGCAAGTTATTGTTAGTATAACATGTAAAAATGCTCGTTTCCCTCATTATTTTTGAGATTTTGTCCTGAGGTTCATTTCACTTTGTTGATAATAATTTTTATCGCTGTGACAATTGATCATTTGGGGGGAGAATTGGATTTTTTTTTTGATTTGAAATTTTTGCAGAGATAACTTAAGAGAGTGCTCCTATGCTTTTTTTTTTACAGTTGCACAAATATTAAAGTATGAATAAAGGGTAGACGGTGATTACTTACCCTTCGCTTACTTCAAGATTTGTGCAAGTTGTATTGGGAGGGAAAGCATTGAAGCATTGCTTATAACTTAATCATTGGACTTGTGTTATTATTTTGAAAGAACCATTAGAAATACTCTGTCATGTTTCCAAACAAGGCACCATTTATCTGACTGTATGTGCTTTTTTTTATTTCCTGTTTTCATGTCCATACCTGTTTGGCTCTGTCTATTTAGACAAATTTTAGGTGGGCAAGCCCAGCAATGGTGTATGAATCATTTTTATCTTTGGATAGGTTTGGTACTCTGGGTAGAGAATGGAGCCCTCTTGAACAATGCAAGGGATACATTTTAAGTAGAAAACAGGTATTACCGGCGTATATGAGAGCCAAAGAATAGCACAAAAATGTCTGTATTATTGCCCAGAGAGATTGTTTTCCTTTGCATCTACTAATTACAACCTTTGATATACATTATATTGACTACTGAGGTTGTGCAATGTAGCTCCTGAAAATGACTGGAACAAACTGTTGCTTGATGGGATTATCGTTGGGAGGTGAGATGTTTCACGGGAAGAACTTTATGCTGTTATTAAGAAGAGAATCAAAAGTCTTAATTTGGACAGTAAGACCCATAACCTTCTCTGAGTTCAGTACAGGGACTATTTTAACCTACAGTTCCTTTCCAGAGCACTCCCTTGCACAGTTTTCTCTTCCGTTCCTTTTTTGTTTGACAGGAGGGAGGCTCTTAACAGCAGCGTACATGTTGAATATCTAAAGGAGAGACAAGTTGGAGCGGAGGAAATTGTGAAAGTGCTTCAGTGACCAACGGTGTAATGTCTGGCGATTATATTGAATAACTAGAGAATCGATTCTATACTAGTGCTGTAGCTTCTGAATCTATTTTACTCAATAGATGGAGAAGAATGATTTAGATCTTGAGCTTGAAATGCTATTGGAATGCTTTATGGTAATCTCATTAACTAGTTATAGCTTGAGATATATTTATGACCGCTCCTTCAATCTCTTTTTTGTATTCTTCAAATATTATGCTTCCTAATGGGTCTGGTAATTTATTAAAATATCTTTCAACAACTCCTTTATTATAGTCTTGCTTGGTTGTAGTTGCATTATATAAATAATGTTGTGAAAATTGTTTTATATCTTTCCAAATGATTATTGTTAATTTTTCAATTTCTCTCAACCCTTCATTTTGTAGCGTGGTATATCCTAACTCTGGATCTTCTACTATTATAATGTTTGAGATTATATTTGCAAAATTATTAGGATTATTTTCTGTTCTTTTTAATAACTCATAGTCATTAAGATTACCTTCTACCAATTGTTCCCTTAAGATTTTTACCGATTCTCCTAGAAACGTCTCCAAATATGTGATCATATCTTCTACCCTATTTCCTATACTATGTTGATTTTGCATATATTTTTGGACCATAAATCCCTTCCATATACTTATAATATTTGGCCAATCTATTGGATCTTGAGCTGCTAAATTTAATATTGCTCCATCATTTTTATGATTTTGAAATTGCACTACTTTTTCAAACTCTCTACTTTTAGTTCCCATATATCTATATTGTCCTGGTATATAGTTATATATATATATTCTTCTCTTTTTGGAGGCCACATCTTCCCGGAACTCTTGACTGTCTTTCTGTTTCTCCTTCATTTTTTACAGAACTTTCACCATATTTTCGCTTCTTTCTCCGATTTAATTCTATATCCGTAGCTTCCATTGCATTATCTAGATTATGCAACCCAACTTTGTCCATGGATTCTATAAAACTGTCATATTCCTGTGATGGATCCATTAACTCAACTTCGCCATCTATATTATTTAATAAGTTATCTTCTTCTTCATAACTTGCTAAATATAACTTTTCATTTTCTTCCCACTTTTTTCTTCACTTATACTTATTTCTTCTTCTATTTGTTTTGTTTTGTTTTTATCATCTGTAGGACTTTCTATTACCTTGTTATTATTCAATTGCTCCTCTCTTTCTATATTATTTTGGGCTATGCCATTATCTTTTTTTGACTTTCTTAATCTTGATAGTTCTCTATGAAAATATAATTCTTTATCTCTTAAAGCAGGCCATTCATGGGTCATAGTTTTGTTATATTCATCATATATTTGTTCTAACTTATTCTTATAATATTTTATATCGGATTCTATATCTAGCTTTTCCATAAAGTATTTCTTAGTTAGCCTTGCTGTTACCTACTTACAGATCTTTTCACTGAGTACTGTGTCAACACCATTAGTTGTTCAAGCATGTGAATTCATGTTTTTTTAGGTAGAATTTTATCTGAACATTGGATATGTAAATTTTTATCTTAATTAACTTCACAGTTCTCTAGAACTTGAGTCCTAGCCTTAGTATCTAATTTTTTAAATTGTTTTATCAGTCAGAACTATTCTGCTTGATAACTGCATGCTCAAATGTGGTCTTAACTTCATATGAATGTGGCTTCTGATGTACCTTTCATAGTTTTTACTTTTTTTAACCTAATTTTTCTAAGCTTACTTTTTTATTCTCATGATATTATTGATGTCTAGCGTTCAGTATCTATTCAAGAAAATTGTCTTGTGAATTGTATTAACCTTTTCTATTTTTTAATTGCGTTGATTCGAGGATAAGTCTAATTGCTTTTATCTACTTATTCAGAACTGATAAGCATTGTTGACCTTCATATGTTATAGAAATTGTTAGACTAAATATTATTGGAATGAGCGATAAGCTTGTTTGATACTCTATTATCACTTCTTGGTGTTCAGGTGTATGAATAAATCTTAGTTATGCTCGTTCGAATTACGATCAATATAGAAAGTTCTGCATCTATCAACTTTTAATTGAGTTGAGCTGATTCCTTTAAGTTTATTATCACAATAATTTGACATTTGCATAACACATTGTATGCTCTTGCTTTTAAGAAATTTTGACAATTGCATTAAGATTGCATTGTCCATAGGAGAACTTGTAAGATTAGACTTTGCAACTTACAAACTTGAATTAATAGGATGTTTGAATTGCAATAAAATTACCTTAAAGCTGATGGATATTTACTGTTTTTTCCAAATTTAACATTGTCATGGGAAATCCCAATAAGCATTGATAATTGACTTAATGATTTCCTTTAAAAGATTGCTTCAATTTAAATTAGATGATTTTGGAAATATTCAGTTTGATACCATTGTTGATTAAGTTGGAGAGAATTTAACAGAGTTGCACACTTAAATCTAGATTTGGAAAATTTTACGGTTGTAATTAAGATTATGGTTTAATTATAGATTTAAGAAACTAAAGTTTGAAACCATTGGTTCTTTTAATAATTGGTTGGATTAATGGGATCGAATAAAAAAAAATTACAATTTTGGGGAAAATTTTTAAAATTGGGGGAAATCTGATAGATGCTTACAATCTTTCACTGTTTTTAAACTAATAAACTTTAATTCCAAATCATCTTGTCTCTTACCCCAAGTTATGTACAAGATATATAGCAGGTTAACAATTAGATTTAATTGATTATCGAAGTGTGCCAGATATGTTCTTTAGAACTTTTCAAAGCGAAACCTAATATTGTTGTTGTCTTTGGTTTTAATTAACTTACCAGTATTAACTTCTAAGTTTAGATATTTTAATTTTTCAATGATGAAAATCCCTTGGCTCTGATACCACTTAGGCTATCACTACTAAAATTAGCATTCCAAACTTCCAATCACTAAAGACTCTTAGTGTACATACATGCTGTTCTAGTGTAAGCATGAAATTGCTTCGAGGAAGAAATATCTCCATTTAAGTGTGTGGCAACTAAATTGAGAAAGCTTTATGGTCATGTGTAGTCAAATTCAATTCCATTCTTTCAGTATAAAATTTATGTGTCTCTTTTCAATATTTCACAATTTTTTATTTTCATTACCAGGGTACATGAAGGAAAGGAGTAGCATAGCTGTAATAGGCCTCAGTGTACACACAGCACCAGTGGAGATGCGTGAAAAACTTGCTGTTGCAGAGGAACTATGGCGCCGTGCTATTTCAGAACTCGCCAGCCTGAATCATATTGAAGAGGTTGCTGTTCTTAGTACCTGCATTTTCTTACGTTATTGTCGTTTTATTTTTCCTCTTCACTGTATTTTCTCATTAAGTTCTAACTCAGAGGTGCATGTTTAATTTTGTATTAGATTCCAGAGGATTTAGAAGTGGGCTTTGTCCCCTAAGTCTTGGTGGGGCATATCCTGGCCTCTACCTCTTTACAAATCAGCGAGATTTGTTCGACCAGTCAGAAATCTTTTAAGCCTGCCTAATGGAAAACAAAGTATTGAGCTTATTGGACCATTTGAACAGGTTCCTTCGATAACCACCTTGGTCCTTAGATTAGTTTACTTCTTACCAATACTACAAGAACCGATTTTTCATTCTACATTAGGCATTTATGGAGATACAATGTCCTGATGGTGGGGATGGTGGAAGAAAAGAATTATTTCCTGCAACTCATGAAGAAATCCACCCTACAGCCATTCTCAGTGTAGTTGCCAATCTGACGCCTTGGTCTGATCACAACCAAAGTCCTCGGAACATGTACCAATGCCAGGTCAATAGTCAGACATTGCCTTTACATTGATCAATTGATGAATGGTGTGACTTTCCTTTTAGGAGTGACTAATCCTTCTGCTTGTTTGTAGATGGCAAAGCAAACCATGGGGTTTTGTGGCCAAGCTTTAAAATTTCGTACAGACGTTAAAGCATTCCATCTACAGGTTTGTGTTGCATGTTGTCCCGTACAATAATTAAAAAGTTATCATTCAAGAGCTATATTTTTGTTGTTGTTTAAAGTCTCCTTATTGCAGTTGCATATGTAGTATACTAGGATGGCTTTCGCGGCGTGCCACGCCGCGCGTGTCGTCTTTCTCGCGAAAACAATATTGGTTTTTTTTTTCGTTGGCGAGTTTTTTAAAAAAGTTATCGAGAAAACAAGCGAAACGGTTGAAAGAATACAAACGTTTTTGCAAAAGGTCCTTTTCGTAGAAAATCGACATAATGATCCAAACGCCACTACGTTTTTTTTTCGGCATCTATTTAGGGTCTTCTCACGAAAAATCCATGTTTTTTCTGAACGAAGGGCTATTACGTAAAAACAGCGAGAAGGACCTATCGTAACTATGGATTTTTGGAGGATCTAAACACAAATTTTTTTGAGCCGAGCAGGCCAAAAATGTGCCTTTAGTACTTCCCAACAAGGTTTTGTGCCTCCTAAAAATTAGTTTTTTCGTGGTCCTCCTAAAAATAGTTGTTCTGAGAGATAGGTGGAAAACATTATCTATGATAATGGTGTCATTTTGTCTAAAAAAAGGGTCTGTACCATGATTAATATGTTTGCTTGTTTTCATCTTTTCAAATAATTTGAGTAGGATAGTATTTTCCCACTTCTTTTCACAGGCTGGAAGTCTACATGGAAAGTTCATTGATGCAACACCTTTTGCAAACTCAGTCAAAGAGGACGACGGAAATCCCTGTAAACCTAATTCCATTGTGGATGAGCTGGGTCCCATGCTTGCATCTTATGGCTTTAATTATCATGGAGCGGAGGTCTTGTACAGTGGAGTTTTTGGCACTGAGCTGACCTGCGAGATTTTCATTGGACCTGTTTATTACCAACGTCTTCGTCATATGGTCTCCGACAAATTTCAGGTGGGAAATTCTTGCTTGTTCTATTTAACATATGAACCTTTGCATTGATGTTGCCATGCAC